>UESW01004671.1:28651-191603 GCA_900491605.1 Calamus simplicifolius | reverse complement strand
TGCAAGTAGACCAGACATAATGTTTGCTGTTTGCTTATGTGCTAGATTTCAGTCTGAACCTAAAGAATCACATTTAATTGCTGTTAAAAGAATACTAAGATACTTAAGTGGAACAAAAAATGTAGGTTTATGGTATTCTAGAGACTCAACACTGAACTTAATTGCATATACTGATTCTGATTATGCTGGATGTAAGTTAGATAGAAAAAGCACAAGTGGTGCATGCCAATTCTTAGGAAGTAACTTAATCTCATGGTTTAGCAAAAAGCAAAATTCAGTTGCATTATCAACTACTGAAGCTGAATATGTTGCAGCTGGAAGTTGCTGTGCTCAAATCCTATGGATTAAGCGACAACTTGAAGACTATGGTATCACTCTTGATAAAACACCTATAAAATGTGATAACACAAGTGCAATCAATCTAACTAAAAATCCAATTCAACATTCTAGAACAAAACATATTGAAATTAGATATCATTTTATAAGAGAACATGTTGCCAATAATGAAATTTGTCTTGATTATGTGAATACTGAAGATCAATTAGCAGATATATTTACAAAACCCTTGAGTGAAGAAAGATTCTGTTATCTTAGAGGAGAGTTAGGGATTTGTGATCCATTAGAATGAATTTGAAACCCCTAAGGAAATTTTATCTAAAATTCTTTCAAATCCTTGATCTTTAAGGAAATCTTATCTAGAATTCATATCTAATTGATCTATTAAAATCCAATGATTATTTATCAATTTTTATGATCAATATCCGGACACATTTCAGATTATCTGAAACTTTATGTTTTTTGCTCTGAAATGGTCTCGGAGCCGACTCGGTGAGTATCGGAGTCGACTCCATGTTTCTACTGAAACTCTAGAGTCGACCCCTTCTCTGCGCGAGTCGACTCCACTTCGGGACAGTTTTCTGTGACTACCCGGAGTCGACCCCTCTCTTTGCGGGAGCCGACTCGAAGTGGTCCCAGGTCGATTTATCTAGGGCAGAGTCGACTCGCCGCTCATTTCTATCTTTTCAATCATCCAAATACTCTCTCCAAAATTTTTCCTGACCTTCCAAATCCTCAGAAATCCCTGATTAACCCTTCCATTAGATCAAATGGCCCCTAAAACCCGTGGATCTAACCTTGGTGCGGCCGGAGTAAAAAGGAAGAAGGCGGTGAGGAAGACCGTGAGGCGTCCCGCTCGTGAGCCTTCACCGAGCTTGGATTCAACCTCATCTTCTTCGACTCCTAGTGCTTCTCCCTCTACGGCTCCATCACAGGTAGATCGACTTGCCGATAGAGTAATAACTACCGGGAGGAAAGTCAATTTTGAATTATTTGAGGCCGAAGGATTTCTAGTGGGGAGGCAGTTGATTGAGATGGGTTGGGAGAAGATTTGTTCTTTAGATTGTCCTACCTACCCAGCCCTAGTCAAAGAATTTTACAAGAATCTATCTAGAGGAGACAATGGACTTGTAAGCTTCATTAGAGGAAATAGAATTTCAGTGACAGTGGATTTGCTTTCAAGGTTTGATCTTCCAGTGTCAGGTACATCTACTTTTTCTTCTGAAGATAGAAGCCCAGCTCTATCTAGACTGCTTAACAGGGAGATTGTTGGTTTTGAAGAGGTCTTTGCTAATCAACTATCCTTAGAATTGAGACTTCTCCACAATATTTGTAGTAGAATCCTATTCCCCAAGATTGGGAGATTTGATTATGTTTCTGAAAGAGATATATTTGTAATGGATGCAATAGTAACTGGTAAACCCATTAATCTTCCAAGCATGATATTATGGTACATTGCTGATTGTGGAAGCAAGAGAAAATCCAGTTTACCCTACGGCATGATTCTTACTAAAATATTTCAAAGCCAAGGGATTGTCATATCAGATAGTGAGCCAATGAGGAACTTAAGACATACCGATTTCTATAGTTTGGCCACTATACATAGAATGGGTTTTGTGAAGAGGAATGGCAGATGGGAAAGGAAAGGTTTGATGGAAGATAGAGCCACGGACATTGAGGCACCGGGACCGTCAGTCAGACATTCTTCGCCTGTACCTCCGAGCTCTCCTGTTCCTGCTCCTGTCCCTTTCCCTGCTCCGATGGTTGATCAGCCATCATCATCTTCATCTGTCGGTTTCTCAGAACTTCAGTTAAGGCAGCTTAAAGGTCTTCTTGATGATCAGGCAGATAAATTGAAATCAGAGTTTGAAAAAATTTATGAATCTTAAAGAAACTCTTTACTCTTTAGATGATCGGATCACCAAGATAGAATCAACTCTTAGCACTTCATCTGAGTCTTTAAGTGGAGATCTAAAGAATATATTTGAAGAACTTAAAGACGTCTGTGGAGATGGTGAAACATATGCAAAATGCAATGCTGAACTCCAAGACAAAATATTGACTGCTTGCACTTTTGTAGATGAGAGACTGAAGGATTATGTCAAGATTCAAACGGATGGAATGAAAAATATTATAGATCACTTAACTAGGATTGTAAGGACTCACTTTTGATGTATTAGATGCTTAGTCTTTACAATGTAATGAAGTTCACTTTATGTTTTACATTTTGATACTTTGATGTAATGAAAATCTAGTTATTTTGAATGATCAATGTAATCTAAGTTTAAATATTTCTCCTATTATCAATGAATCTCAGATTTTGTTAAAACATATCTTGAATGAATGATTATGTTTGATGCATCTCTACCTTTTTGTTGATAACAAAAAAGGGGGAGAGTTTTATAACTACATATGCATGGGGAGAAATTAAACTAAATTGAAATTAAGCTTAAATTGAATGAATGGAATACTTAATTGAGTTTCATAGGGGGAGCTACCTCATTCAGGGGGAGTCTTAGCCTAACTATGAAAATAAAATAATTCATTAATCAATCATGCATATACTCAATGTTTTTGTCATCATCAAAAAGGGGGAGATTGTTGGGGAGATTGTTGAGAATTGTTGCCCCAATCTTATTGATTTTGATGATTACCAAAAGCCATGAGTATATTAAAAGATGCAATGAGTTTATTTACATGAGCAATGAATTTATTTAGAACAATCAATGAGTATGTTAAGTATGACTTTAATCAATTTGAAAGTAACTTCAAGCTCCATGTTTAAGCTTTCAAAAAGAAATTTTTATACTTCATATTTCAATCAATGAGTTTTTGGAACATTTCTTGAATTGATTCCTAATGACAATTTTATTATATTCAAGTCAAAAAATTGATTTAAAATGAATCTGGAACGAATTTCAAGTCAATCAGAAAATTCTCTGATTTTTGATACGTTCCGGAGCCGACTCTAGAGTTTCAGAGTCGACTCCACTCAGTAAACAGAGTTTCCTTATTTTCACGAGTCGACCCCTGTGATTTCATGAGTCGACCCCCGATTCTGTCGAGCCGACTCCATGACTGTGTGAGTCGACTCCGCTCAGACACCAGAGGAGTGTTTTTCTGAGCATTTCGCGAGTCGACCCCTTGCTTTTCATGAGTCGACCCCCGACTGTCAGGAGTCGACACCTTATTTTCGATGAGTCGACCCTTTAACTTTCTGAATATTTCTATTTTTGGTATCGCGTCTTCGAGCCGACTCGCGGAAAGCAGGAGTCGACTCCACAAATCTGGGTAAGATTTTTCTGAATGCCAACTCAGCGCCAACGGTATATTTCTTTGTTTTAACGGCTATATTTCTTTGTTTCTAACGGCTATATTTTGCAGAATCTATAAATAGAGAAGCCGTTTTCAAATCAAAAGATACAAATAGAGAGATATACACTCAAGAGAGAAAAAGGAAAAAATCGGAAAAACAGAGCATCATTTGAAAAAATCCGAGATTCAAAATAGAGTGAAAGAAAAAGTGTGAAATCAAAGGAAGCTTCGTCTGTGCTCAAGTTCAACAATCCACGAAAGCTTCAGAAGAAAATCCAAGAGCTATTCAAGAGCAAATCAAAAGATTTTCAACTTTCAAAGAAAGGAAGAAAAAGCTCAAAACCTTCTCAACTGCTTCAACTGTGAAGAATCGGAGCTGAGGCTTGATTCAATCTAGCAAGGAGAAGAAGAATAGAAGAAAAGAAGAAAAGCTCAAAAGCCAACCAACTACAAATCAGGCTTTTCTAAACTTTATTCTTTTAATTGATTATCTGCTCATTGAGGAGCTGTGTACTTGAAAAATACTATTTCTATTATTTGTATCTAGTTCAATCTGGGGATTGAACTAGTGGAGGTAGTCTTACCTCGGTACAAGCTTGGTAAAGCTTGTGTTAGGGTTTTTGTGCTGGTGAGCCCGAAAAACCAGCTGGGTTCGTTGTGATCCCGGGAAAACAACAAGTTTGAGTTGTGAGCTTGTAAAACAACTCGGCTGTAATCAAGGAAGATTATAGTGTGGACCCAAGTGAATCTTGGGAGTGGACGTAGGTGTTGGATACACCGAACCACTATAAAAGCTTTGTGTTTGCCGTGCTTACATTGACTCTATCTCTATCTCTATTTTATTCACTGCACTTAGTATTTACATTGCATTTGCTTTCATTCTTCTTAAGCAAACTATTTTAAAAGGCTAAATTTTTAAAGAACCCAATTCACCCCCCCCTCTTGGGTTGTCATCTGGGCCAACAGTTCAGAACTTAGAGTTGACATCCAAACAGTCAAGAGCCGACCCCAGGGCGTATCAGAACTTTTCTAGGATTTTAGCATGGTCCGGAGTTGACACCTAAAACTCTGGAGCCGACTCCAACCTGAGATACAGAGAAGTGGTTTCTGTGTCAGTTTTTGGAGCCGACACCTGGAGTTCGGGAGTCGACACCTAAGAGTTATAGAGCCGACACCTGAGTTTCTGGAGCTGACTCTAACCTGAGCACAGAGAGCATATTTTTTCTACATTGTTAGAGTCGACACCTTTGAATTCTAGAGCCGACTCCCGAAAGCATCGAGCCGACACTTAACTTTTTCGGAGCCGACTCCTTAATGAACTTTTGTTGCTATTTTTGGACACTCCGATCTGAAGCCGACACATAAAAAGCTGGAGCCGACTCCAACATGTCATATGCGGATTTTTAAAAGTGAAGATCAGTTCCAACGGTAATATTTTTCTCACCTAACCTCTAACGGCTATTTTTCTTTGTGTGTAGAAACATCCAAGCATCTCACAACGGCTAGTTTTCCATCAAAAACCTTGGATTAAGAAGTTTATAAAAAGGGGATTCGTCCGTTTGAAAAACAGCAATAGAAAGAGAGAAATATCTTGTAAAAAATCAAATAATCTTGTGAAAAAAAGAGAGGAAAATTAAAAAGGAAAGACTCAGAGCTCAAATCCATCAATCCTAGAGAGTCCAAAGAGAATCCAAAGCATTCAAAGCTCAAAATCGAAGGATTTCCCAAGTGAAAAGGAAGAAAGCAAAAGCTCTGTTTTTCCCCAACTTCTCAACTGCGATTTTTGTGAGGAATATGAGCTCATGCCTGATTCAATCATTCAAGGGAGAAGAGGAAAAGAAGAAAAGAAGAAAAGCACACATCCAAATCGCTTCAAACAGGCTTTTCTTATCTTTGTTTATTTAATTACATATTTACTCATTTGAAGAGCTATTTTGAATTCAAAACTATATTTTTCATTGTTATTTGCTAATTCAATCGGAGAATTGAATTAGTGGAGATAGTATACCTCGGGATAAGCTAAGAATAGCTTATTGTTGGGTTTTGTACTGGTGAGCCCGAAAAAACCAGCTGGGTTCGTTGTGATCCCTGGGGAAACAATAAGTTTGGGTTGTGAGCTTGTAAAATAACTCGACTGTAATCAAGTGGATTATAGTGTGGACCCAAGTGCGGCTTGGGAGTGGCCGTAGGTGTTGGATACACCGAACCACTATAAAATCTTTGTGTTTGTCGTGCATATTATCTCTCTCTCTATCTCATTTATTTTTGCTTAGCATTTATCTATACATTGCACTCAAGCACTTTCATATCTAAGCACATAGTTTTAAAGTGTTAAATTTTTTTAAAGCAACCCAATTCACCCTCCCCTCTTGGGTTGCCATCTGGGCCAACACATTGATTCTCAAAAGGTATGCAAGCTGCAAAGGTCCATTTATGGACTTAAGCAAGCCTCTAGAAGCTGGAACATCCATTTTGATAAAACAATCAAAGAGTTTGATTTCATCAAGAGTGTTATTATTTTCTTGATATTATATGTAGATGATATATTATTGATAGAAAATAATGTATCCTTGCTCCAAGAAGTAAAGGATTGGTTGTCCAGCAAGTTCTCCATGAAAGGTTTGGAAGAAGTAGCATATATATTGGGTATTAAGATCTATAGAGATTTAGAAGATTGTTTGGATTGACCCAATCCACATACATAGATAAGATGCTAAAGCAGTTTAGCATGGATGAATTCAAGAAGGGATTTCTAACAATGTCGCATGGGGTAAATCTCTCAGAGGACATGAGTCCTAATACCCAAGAGAAGAGAAAGCACATGGATAGGATACCATACGCATCAGTGATAGGATTCATCATGTATGAAATGCTATGTATGAGGCCTGATGTTTCTTATGCCTTGAGTATCATGAGTAGATATCAGGCAAACCCAAGTGAAAAATATTGGATGACAAGAATATCCTTAAGTACTTGCAAAGGACTAAGGATATGCTCTTGATTTATGGAGGACCCGACCTTATAGTTCGGGGTTACACAAATTCTAGTTTTCAATCTGATAGAGATGATTATAAATCAAAATCAGGCTATATCTTTACACTCAATGGTGATGCAGTCAGCTGGAAGAGTTCCAAGTAAGAGATGACTGCAGACTCTACAACTAAGCCGAGTACATCGCAGCATTAGATGTAGCTAAAGAAGCAATTTGGATCAAAAAGTTCATCACTGAACTTAGATTGGTTCCAAACATTGTTAATCTAGTACTCTTATACTTGATAACAATGGAGCTATTGTGCAATCTAAGGAGCCAAGGTCTCATTAGAGGTCCAAACATATACTCAAAAGATATCATGTAATTAGAGAAATTATTTGATGAAATGATATAAAATTAGATGAATCCTCACGGATGATAATATTGCCAATCCATTGACTAAAGTCCTATCGTAGCATAAGCATGATGGTCATGCTAAGTCACTTGGTTTTGGATATATGGGTGATTGGCTCTAGTGCACGTGGGAGATTGTTAGTGTGTGTCCTAGATCCAATCGGATTAGATACTAGTTTGTACACATTTCTTTATGAATGCAAATCAAATTTATTAATTTCTTTATCTATCCAGATGTGTATATATATATATATATATATATATATATATTATAGATATATTTTACTTATGAGATAAATTTCAAAAGAATATGAACTGTGCATATGGAATTTGTAATAGAGAATGCAAATTGTGAGATCCAAAATTGCACATTATGGTTTGATTCTTTAAATTTTCCTAGTCAATGCATAGACAGGACTGGGCACTGTCGAACACTGTTGAGACTAGCACACATTGTATATCATCACCCTTGGGGTGAGCAGCTAATTTTACAAGCTGAAGTATTAAGATACTTGGATAGGTGTGTAGATGCTCATTATTGTAACGATGCATTGGATGGCCCGCATAGAGATTCCATATGGATATTCTATATAGTGTCGATGGTTGATCTCTAATGATGGTGGTGCGAGTAATCCTTTGACTTGAGATCTTCATTGCACCTCATATGTGGAATGTCATGCTTTGACGACATGCAAACATTGGTCTAGCCACGGATGACAATATGGTGTCGGTTGGGTATGACAGCATATGAAGGTGGTATTTGATCAAGATAGGATTTGTCTTCCTTGATAGAAAGAGTTATATTCCATGGCCACTTGATGTATTAAATTGACTGTTAAATCCTTGCAAGGTTGAGTTGAAATTTGAAATGATTTTGAAGTTTTAATTCATATGAGTCAATTTTTCTGAGATCAAGTAGATAAAGATCAATTACATGGTTGAGATATTCCATACCACTGATTGATCTAGGATATATGACGAAGGGATTGAATAGTACGGTAACCGTTCCTGGATAGGTGTTGATGACCACGTCAATAAAACCCTTAACACTTGGGTGATCATGATGCTTTGCTAGAGGCCACTCATGATCTATAATCATAGATTCTTTGACTTAATCAAGGAGTTGATTTGGTTAAAGAATTGACTTGGAAAGATGTTTATCAAAGTCATCCTTAGGGCCAATTAAGGGACATGATTATTACCAATGTGTCAAGGGACCTAATGGGTCATATACATTATGAAGATTTTGGATGAAGTTAAAATAAAAATTAAGTTGGACTTAATTCAGATTAGATGACCAATTAATTAGGATTGGGTTTGACTCAATCTTAATGAGAGAACATGAAATTGATGAAAGGAAAGAATTTTATGTTTAAGGGAGAGACCTTTTGTATATGTGATGTACATATGAAATCCATTAATTGAATACTCAATTATGCTTAATCCATGTGATGGATGGCTTAGATTAATTAGGATTTGATTAATTTAATAATGTGGTATTTATTTGGGTCCATATAATGGCATGATTTGATTCATGAAAACCCAATTGAACTAAGGGTTGAGATTGTGCCACGTGGAGAATGGATCCCTGCTCATATGATAGACATGACCCATCTCCTTGTCAAGAAGGAAGGAACATTCATAATGTTGGCATCATCATGAATAAAAGGAGTAACCTCCTCTTCATGAATAAAGGAGTAACCTCTTCTTCATGAATAAAAGGAGAGAGATGCCCCATTAGAAAGTTATGCCTAACTCTTCCTTTTTTCTCTCTCTTGGATGCCAAACAATCACTTTCTCTCCCTAAAGCATCCTTTCTCTCTCTAGGATATCCCCTCTCTCTCTCTTGAATGGGTGAAAGTCTCTCTCTCACGTCCCTATTTCTTGGATTGTTGAAGGAAAGCTTTCTCTCTCTTTTTGATTGATCAAGATTTGACCTTGATCAAAAAAATCTTTTTTTTCTTTATTGATCAAGATTAAATCTTGATCAAGAAATCTTTTATTTCTTTATTGATCAAGATTTGATCTTGATCAAGAAATTATTTTCTTTGATAGATCAAGATTTGATCTTTATCAAGAAATCTGTTTCTCTCTTGATTGATCAAGATTTGATCTTGATCAAGAAATTATTCTCTCTCTTGATTTAGGACATCAATTGAAGAAGAAAAGAGGCGCTAGCACCCCTCGCTAAAAGGTCATCATCCAATCTAGGGAGAATATCATCCAAAGATCTCTGCGTGGATCACTGTTAGAGGCCGAATGCATGGACGACTAGTGGTAAATCATTTACTGGCTTCATCAGTCTTCATCCCCAATAAAGAACATAGGTATGATCTATTATTTAATCATGTGTAATTTCTTGTTAACTAAATTTATTTTCTGAGGATCTTGGGCTTTGAGAATTAAATTCATATTTATTTTATCTTCCACTGCTTGATATATGGATTTGATTCATATAAAATATACGAAATTCCTTACATATAGACCCATTTGAAATGAAAGAAAGACTTGCATTTTGGAGAAAATTATGAATATAATGTGTGTATCTATAGATTTTACCAATTGTGTATATGATCTTATATATAAACTGCTTAAGGATGATACAAGAAAAATTATATCTGAGCAGGATGATATAAAATATTGAAATGATATTCGAGGAAATGTATATATATATATATTGAGTAGGTATAAATTTTTTTTAGGACGTAAATTATTTATGCTGCTTGTGATAATTTGGTGAAGTTTACAAGGTCTTTATGGAGTACTACATAAAGGCTAGGAAAACTCTACCTGATTACCATAGGTATGCACTTTATTGGTGAACCAGATAGAGGGTGCTGACACACTGAGTTCAAGATCGCCAAGCATGAAGCAAATTATTGAGCCTGAAAAGAAATAAAATATCTTGATTTAACATATTTTTTAAACAAAATGAGTGTAGGCCACACAATTCAATCTAATGAATCTAGAATCTTAATGTCTTAAAAAATATTTAATGGTTTCTTGCACCAGGCTTAATTCATTCTCATGCTAAACAAGATGGTTAGGGAAAGTGTCACATGAAGGCAATCACTGATAATTTCACCCAGCAATGAAATTTACTGTATTAGTACTTTCTCAAGTTATGGGACAAGCAAGCAAATAGGATTAAGAAACCCCAGTTATAAAATTATGATACCCTAGTTAAAAACCTATGACACCAATTTAGAAAACGTTAAGACAAAGGTTCCATCCCCTAATACCTGGAATACCTGCCATACGTGGCTTGGATTATGACCCCTATGTCAACATGCCATGAATGCTAGAAGATTACTAATATGGGCCAAAAAAAATTATGACACCCTAGTTTTAAAATTATGATACCCTAGTTAAAAACCTATAAAACCCATTCAAAAAATGTTAAGTCAAAAGATCCATACACTCTAAAAAAATTTCTGATATAAGCCAAAAAAAATTACGATACCCTAATTGTAGAATTATGACTCCCTAGTTAGAAACCTACTAAACCCATTCAAAAAATGTTAAGAAAAAGGATCCAAACATCCCATAAAGATTTTTGATATAAGCCAAAAAAATTTATGATACCCAAGTTGTAAAATTACAACACTCTAGTTAGAAACCTATGACCCCTATTCAGAAAATGTTAAGCCAAAGGATCCCAACACCCCAAGAAGATTTTTGATATAGGCCAAGTAAAATTATGATACTCCAGTTGTAAAATTATGACACCCATTCAGAAAAACATTAAGGTTTATGTTTCAACCCCTAAAACCTAGAATACCTGTTATACATGGCTTGGTTTACGACTTTCAGAGTGTCATAACATGACATATGCTAAAAAATTATTGATACATACCAAAACAGGATTATGACACCCTAGTTAAAAGATTATGACATCCATATAGAAAACATGAAACTAAATGTATTGACCCCTCCTAGCAGAAATATTCATCACTTGTGGGCTAAGTTATGACTCCTAGAATGTCATACCATGCTCCGGATGCTAAATGAGTATTACATTGTTTTCTAATACATTAACTTTTTTTAACTACCAAAACAGTTGGTGTAATAAAGGAACTATAAAAAGATATATAAACAATATTCTATGAATAGTTTTTTACTTCATGTTAGGGATGCCATTTTCTTCTGAAGTTATTGAAGAAGTCTTCAATAGCTTATTCCAACCTTAGACCAAAATTATTTTCTTATACCCAAAACTTAGAATACTTTTCAAAGCACTTTTTCAGAGCTAGAAAGAAGCTTATATCACCATTCAAAAACTGATTTCTTAGACTGGACTCTCATAGCACATTTTAGAGCGAGGGATGATCTTGCTCCAACCTTGGATTAATTCCTTATATCCGAAAGCTAGAGCTAAGAATAATGTTTTAGAATCATAAAGAGTTTTCATCATTAAACTCTAAGCAAGATGGTGGGTAAAAGTAGGCTAAAGGGAAAAGACATTTTGGTCTGCACATAAATTTCAAAAAAGATTGAAAGGGTATTAATGCACGTCATACTCAAAATTTAAGATTGTATTCCTGCTATCCCATCCTAACACGTAAAGCCATGTAAGATCCACATGGACAATAAGGAGGGGTGGTGCAGCCCACGTAGGATTTGCTACACTAGAGTCGGTGTACAAGGACATTTTTAGCTACTCGACATGCGTATGCTAATTGGGGGCTCTCGATAGGGATGACAATGGTCTGAAGATGGCTCGAGGTAGTCTTTATCGGTCTCGATCCCTATTAGAAAAAACCTTTCCGTTCCCTACCCTGTTAAGCCGTTATAATTAACGGGGTAGGGATGAGGATATTCGATCGGATAAACAAGTACCAAATGGGTATCCGTTTGGCTGTTTACAAAAATAAAATAAAATTATTTTATTAAACTTATAATTTACTAAAAGCTTAAAAAAATACTAATGGGGAGAGATTAGTTTGCTAGAGTTCTGGCTTTGATGTTTAGGGCGGCTATATAAAGAAAAGAAGATGCAAAATTTAAATGTATTCTACTAAGATTTTTTAGTATATATATTTTATTTATTTAAAAATTTAAATATATTATATTAAAGCTAACGGGGATGGGGATGGGGATGGGTATGGGTATGGGGATGGGGATATCGTCCTCGATCATTTATATGTTTAGCCGTTAAATGAATAATTTTTGTACCCATTAAGCTATTTAGATCGGGGATTCTTCAACTTGTTAGAAAAGGTAGCAGTTAGGTAAATGGCCAAAAGGAAAAATTGCCATCCCAAGCTCTCGTTGCATGGAATGGGGATTCTTCAACTTGTTAGAAAAGGTAGCAGTTAGGTAAATGGCCAAAAAGGAAAAATTTCCATCCCAAGCTCTCGGTGCATGGAATGGGCCTTCGAATGCCAAAGTTGTTTCCCAAATGGTCGCAGAAGAAGCATCACAGCAATAGGAGCCAAATATATCAAAGGATTTAAACCTTCTTGCGGTGTTTTGATCATATCCAATGCATGATTTGCATCATTTGGTATAATTGGAAGCCTTGAACAAAATAGAGGCTTTCATATCAAAGCTGTCCTACTATCACGTTTAGCTAAACTCATGAAACCATTGTATCATAGTGTTTGCATAGGCCTGGGATTTGTATTTTCTCTTGTATCAATTGAATGCTGGGTTCCTGGAAGCCCTTATATGTTGAATTTGAGCACCCAATAGTTCTAGCAAGCAAATGAGTCTTCTATATCAAAGAGATTCCAAACTGCTTGAGGAAAGATAGGCATTGATGAATACCTAATCACATGCTATAGTGGCAGGCATAGAGGCTTTCATATCAAAGCTGTCCTACTATCACGTTTAGCTAAACTCATGAAACCATTGTATCATAGTGTTTGCATAGGCCTGGGATTTGTATTTTCTCTTGTATCAATTGAATGCTGGGTTCCTGGAAGCCCTTATATGTTGAATTTGAGCACCCAATAGTTCTAGCAAGCAAATGAGTCTTCTATATCAAAGAGATTCCAAACTGCTTGAGGAAAGATAGGCATTGATGAATACCTAATCACATGCTATAGTGGCAGGCCTTCTAAATTTGTCAGATTTGATTAAGAGTAATTAATTATTCAAGTCTTCTCACAAGATGTAGAAAAAGAGATAAAGCCAGCAAAAACTTTTCTCTAGGATGTAGGATGCCATAGGAATATGAATTCTTGTAACTATGTAGAAATGAGAGAGAGTTAGGATGAAATGATTTTCTCCATGCATAAAGATCACGACCAAGATATCGTTGTGCTCTAGGGGAGATCACTAAGGTCAGAGGGGGGATGTGTGTGTGTGCATGTAATATGAAATAGCAAGTCTTGTTCATAGATGTTGCTTAGTATGGAGGTGCAATGAGCTTGCACTTTTGCTTGCATCATATCTTATTTGATATATACGCATGAACATGCAATCTTCTAAATTCAGCACAAACGTGAAACTACAAGTATGACAATTAACTTGATATTCTCACTTGCTTTCTTTAAAAAAATATAGCATTTAACAAACAAAATACTGGAAGAAATCAAACACAAGAATTTGCAAGTAGAAAAAGTTCATATCAAAATTGTTTAGGTGTATTTATGCATGCCCATTGTAAGGTTTTTCAACCTTGACTATTCTCCTCACTCACCCTCTCTAAGAAGAGAAAAAGAGAAGCCTTTGAAGCTAATGACTCCATTGGTGGGTCAATATAGGAAGTTGCATTAGCAAATTGAATTGAAAAAATGCTTATGTAATTCTTTTTGTGACTAGAAATGAAACTACCACTTCAACAAATTCATCAAACTAATGTGGCACATCTTTATAGCAAGACATCAACACAACCACCAAAAGCTAGAGATAGGCAACCACATGCCACTTATGATCATTTATTGAAGCCAAACAATAACGCACACATGGTCCTATTGGCTAGGCCTTATTGTACAAAGTTTCATTTGCATCATGTTCACCCATATGGCTGTCGTTATCCTATTTTCCTCATTCAATGGAGGGTGGATTTGGTTGGAGGCTTGTGGAGGCCTCATGAGATGTTAGCATGATACACCCACAATAGGGGCATGTGGTGAAGGTAGAGGTGGATGGAGCCATCTTAAGAGAATGTAGCTTCTTGAGCTATTGATAAAGCCTCAAGTTTTCTTCTAGTAGTAGCTCATACTATCATTTTATGCAAATATTCGCCATCTCCATCTTCTTTGCTTTGCTCCTGTAAACCACAATATATTAAAAAGGAGTTAGAAAGTGACCATATGAGCATGAGTATATCCAAGAGCATTACCTAACTCTACAAAATAACCATAATCTGGAGAGAAAAAAATAGTTTCTTACTTTACAGGTCTAGTGAAAATTCTAGCTGTAGCAAATCGCTACTTACTTATTTGTGAATAACTATGAAGATTATTGTATATATTTTTAAAGAAAAAAAAGGAATGAACTATGTAAATTCGATAAGCACAATAGATGAAAGAAGTAAGACCACCAACTTTTTAATAGTCTAAAATGATGCTAATTTATTGCACAAACAATAACTATGTGCATAAGAGGGTGCTCGTTGGTTATGTCAGCGTAGTCTCTTATTGTTCATAAAGGGATTTGGGTTCAACTTTTACCTTCAACATATAATAGGATCTCAATGGATTTTAAGTTGCACTGCCTATCTTCTTTTATTTAAAAAATAATATATGCATAAGTTATGTTACTTTTTAGTTTTATTTTATAAATATCATAACATGTTGGTGTTATTTGACCTTAAAACACTAATAACAAGTTTTATTACAATGATTATTGGAAAAGAGAATAATCACTTCCATTGAAACAAATGCTTTGGATTGTTCATTAGTACATATAAAAAGTTTCCTAGCCTCATCTGATACTAGCTTGGCAAACTGTCTCATAAAGTTGCAATGACCTTCTCTGTCATGTGGCTAAATAAACTTTTCATGTGCAGGAAATACAAGTCTCTTGGTAGGTTTTTTTTAGAGATTCAAAGTGTTATGGTTATTATATGCAAACAAACAAGTGTTACAAAAATCTATTCTGCCAACCCAACAGTCTTCCTACAAAAGTTAGAACATGAATTTCTTCTAACTTCCATTATTATATTTCCATACTAATAGTAATACCTTCTCTATTAGAAAAAAACCATAATACTTTAAGAGCTACAAGGATGGAGTGATGAACCTGGCCCTATGGTTTTGAAACCACACTTCCACTTGGTGTGTTGTAAGCAATAACTTTGCTGCTAGCTCCTCCTCCTCCATCTAAAACAAACATGGATTAATAATTCTAATGTAGCTTTAATTTCAATAGCATTTTAGGTTGATACAAAACAAGTAAAGTGTTTTAGGAAGAAAAGCTTGTATGTTTCTCTTACATAATCCAAGATAGGGTTTTGGTTGAAGGACTCCTCCAACAAGTTGGTTTGCTCTAGAGAGAGGCGGAGCTTCTTTGGCTGATTCATATTGTTCACTAATTTTATTGTATCTTCCACATCTTGTATGGCAAGCTGTTCCTCTACCTCGAACACTGGTTGGTTTAGATCGAAATCCCTTATATTGTGGCCACTTTTTTCTTCACATTGGACAAATTAAAGAAATATAAGCCACTATATGAACATGCATGAGAGAGAGAGAGAGGACAACTATTTATCACCTTCAAATATAAGTTTAGAAATGCATATATTTTATTATAGAAATCTATAAGTTTAAAATGTTCATGTTAATATTTTAAAATGTGTGAATACTTGTTTTTAGTACACAAGATAGATGATTTTTCTTATTAGTAGAAGCCCAAAAGCATATATCCTTTATAAATGATTTATATTTCTGATTTGAGTGAAAAAAAATCTATTATTAGAGGAGAAGAAAACCTATGTAGAATTGCAAAATTCACTATTCATCATCATCCAAGGCTTTTTCTAGCAAGTATAAGAAGGAAGTTTCATAAGACCCATATTTACAACCATTTGTTATCCTAATATTAAATAAAAAAACATTATCTTGTGATAGAGAAAACAAAGATCCAAAGACTTATCAAAGTATGTAAGCCATATAGAAAGATCAATGCCCATAATATAACTGCACGAGAGAAGATATCAAAAAAAGGAAAGAAATAACTCTAGTATTGCCAAATAACTATAAGAGAATGGAACCAAAGTGGAAATTCAAAGTTCACTATCATTGCCCAAATCCAAGCATCTTTAAATTTTCCAAATATAAGAAAAGGTTTTTGCAAGGCTAAAATAGTTTTTAGAATTGACTATTAATTTAATATTAGGTCAAAAAAATCTAAAAATCTTTTATAGATTCTTTATGATCCAAAAAGATTATCAGGCTCAATGTAAACTGCTTTGGCCATGATAACAAAGTCCAGCTTGGGTTCTAGAGTGAGACCCATTACATTGAGAATTTGAATCACAAGTTAAATTTTTACTAGTTTTAACTTACCCATATGTCATTCCATTGAGGTTCTACTTTTTCTTTTTTGAAATTAACTTTTCAAATTCTACAACATGTTGTCACCCCATAAGGATAGGTATCCAAAGTCAAGGCCAAATTTCAATGCTTAGCTTTATATTAATCAAAGAAAAAAAAAATATCCTTTGGAGGAAAAACTTTGGTCAAGTATAACTTCCAATCTATGAAGAATTACGAAGTAGGTTAGACATGGTTGATTTATAAATTGAGATCTACATTATGTAACATTTTTGGGTTTTCATGATTATTTTTTTTTGATGTTTATTTCAAGAAAGCTGTAACATCTTTTAACTAAAAAAAATATGTCTCGAATTGTGTAGGGATAGATTTCACTAATATTAATAAATATTCTCTAACTTAGTTTTATGATCAATCAATGAAAGAAAAATGGACTTAGATCTTAATTTTTTTTTTACTTTTAAATTTTTCTTTAAAGAAATTCAAGTTGAATGGATTGAAGGAATTTCTTTCTTCTTCCTAATTAAATTAGGTTTATGCAATGTCTCTACATCTTCATGATGTTAGTGAGCGAGGTAACATGACCTTTGATTAAAGACTTCATAATTGTATACCTTTATGATACTTTGATATGCAACAATTCAACATAGTAATCAAAAAGAATAAAGGAGTTTTAAACAAATTAGGTAATTTATGTCTAGACATCCATTAACTATAGTCTTCAGTCTATTGGTTGTGTAGATTCAACCACTTTGTCATAAGAAAACTAAAGAAAAATTTGCCTGTAGAGTTCAACTTGAAGGATAGATTGCTATATAAGGAACCTGTTTGTATGTCCCCAAAGATACTGATAGGCTCACACTTCAAAGATTGCAAGATATATTAGAATGGAGAAGACTCTAATGAACTTAAAGGTGAAGATGTGGCCCAATACATAGAGTAGCATATTATATAGTATATCAAAGTCCTCCAATTGAGAGTTGGAATTTTGTACAAACCATTAACAATACTAAAACACCTTAGAAGTGTGTCTTAGGTTCTCTAGGGAGAAGAGATGGCCATGGCTAGTTATATATGTGATAATTGACTCATTCAACAAGTTAGTATATCTAACTCTTTCCAAGAAGCTGGTACAAGATGTCGAGGCATAATTTTAGAAGGTGTATCAAGATGTTGAGGCATAATTTTATATATCACAACCTTGGTACAAGGATTAACATCATAAGTATCATAAAATGTGCAAATTCTAAGATGACGAGCTAGTTAGGCTCCACCTTGGAAAAAATGTTAAAAGGTTGAAGGAAAGAAATGAAAGCAATTTCATATATCCCTTCAAAATTATGAAAAAGGTAGGGAAAATGACTTGCAACTTGATTAGCCACCATATATAAAGAAATATTTAGTAACCAATGCAAATAATTTGAATCTATTCAAGTATTTTGTATTAATTGATGAATATGGCTGATAATTAACTACCAATTGGATGGCCTATGAGTAGAGTAATAAAGAACATTAGATGAAGAATGTTTGTCGAGAGAGAAATGTCATGTAGACCAAATGTGTGAGGAATGAGTTTTTCCTAGATCTACTTGATAGATCATATTCCTAATGAAGTCAGGTAGTTTAGTTATGGAACACGGAGGAAAGAAATTCTTCATTTTCAATTTGATTAAGCATATCTAGACTCCATAAATAAAGAGAACCTAGATTCAAAGAGATCATTGGACTTAATATGCACCAATTAGCTATTGCAGCGGGTCATATGTTGGATCTAGAAGCAAGATTTGCTATATGGGAAAGCTAAATAATGCGCCAAATTTTCAAAAGCCCCAACTTGCCCATGCAACATTTGATTGAGGAACCTTTTTTTAAAATCAATTATTTTTTTAAGCTTCATTATGTAGCATTACCTTGTAAGGGTGCCATGCATCAAGTGATAAAGACCAAATGCTATATCTGAGTCTTAAATGGGCTAGTTAAAGCACACAAAAAAAATCTTTTAAAGAAAGACTCTTGATTGGTCGTATTTTTCATTTTAAGAAGAACTAAGTAAAGTAGTTGAAAAATAAAGATGAAGTTGATATAAAAGGCAAAAACTACCTCCCATAAGATTTTAATTTTGTTAAGATTATTTCAATAGCTCATGAGTATTTTAGAAAATTGAAACTCTTTTTAACTATAAGAGGATTGAGTATTTTAGAAAATTGAAACACTTTTTAACTATAAGAGGATTCCGATCAAAATAGAGCTATATGAGTTAGGTTGAATTAAGATGTGCTTGAAACAAATCCAACCGGATTTCATATTTGGGTCTTAATTTCATGTACTAAACGAATAAAGAAGGATTAAGTCCATAGAATAGATTTTAGATTCAATGTTTAAGTTATGTTAGGTTAGGGCCAAGTATAACCTGAATTCAACATGAAATGCTCAAGCATCAAGCATCTAGCTATATTATTGTAGATAAATCTAATAATTGGCTATTAAATAAAGATTCATTGAAAAACTAGCTAAAATTAAAAGAAAAACATAAACTTGAATTTTCATTCAAAATGTTTTAACTTTATATCCAAATAATTGATCATTTTTAAGTTTACAATCTATGACTTTTAAATATATATGATGTTTAAATATAACCAAGTGAAAATAGATGAGAAAATATGTTGTTAAGATGAAAAGAGAATAATTATTTTAAATTAATGTTTATTAAATTAATTGATAAAGATAATTAAAGGAGAAGGTCTTATATTATTCAGGTTTTTAAGTCAGGTCAAATTGACTTTAGATAGGGTTGGGCCTATTTTTTATTAATCAAAGGTAGACCGGAATGATATACAAGGTTGATCAAATTGAAAAATATAAAAATTGGATTCGGTTTAGAATTTAGAATGGGTCTAGTTTTTTAACCTAATTCCACCACAAGATTTCAAATATAAAACGGGTTAGGTTTAATTAGGTCAAATTATGTGTTAGGTTATGAGTCAACTCAGCTCATCTGTAAACCAAAATCTAAATTATGCAAGGATAGATCACATTAGTATAAATTGAGACATTTTAATTTACTTTTATAATTAATTAATGGAAGAAAAGGGGATGTGCCTAGCTTTTACCCTTTTTTTAAAAAAAATTCCTTTGAGGAGATTTGAGGGAGTAGATTGGAAGTACTTGCTTGGTATTTTTCTATATTCTTGAAGGAAAAAAAGAGGATTGATAAAAATAGATACCACCTCCTATGTTATTTATTTTTTGATGGAGGGGCAGAAATTATGTATGGGCCTTATGCATAATTTTTCATCCCTTTTCCAAGTAAACATGAAAAATGAGGGAAGAACATTTTCCCTCTCATTTCCTTCCAACCAAACAAAGGATAATAATATTTGAATTGAACAACTTAATATACTTTAAAAAACCTATCATGCAATAGAGAACAAGTATCAAAAACATAATTTAAAGAGGTAAGCCATGTGACAATACTAATGCTCAAAAATAGAACCCCTTAAAAAAGGTGTTCAAAGATCTAATATAAGAAGTATGGAAGTAAAAGCACAAGATTAAAAGAGGAGAGAAATAGTCCAAACTCACCAGACCTAGAAGAGCTTGAATCAAGAATTGCAATGGTGTGATTTAGGGTGGAAGGATTCTTTCCTGAATGCTCCATTTGATCTCTAACACAACACCTCAAAACAAAATAAGAAGTGACAGCGAGGAAAACAAGAAGACAAAGGGCTATATATAAAGATAAAGGAGTGTGAAGAGAGTAATAGGACTGAGATTTTGACCGATATCATCCTATTAAAAATCTACAGCTATGGACATCTATCCCTCATTCATGCTCTTGGAAAATTGCTCACAAGTCCCTTGTTAGGCGACTTAGCTAATCTGTTTTTTCTTTAAAATAATTTGGTTTAGTAAGATAATTCTTCATTTATCAATGGTCTCCTTTCCTTTTTAATGATATAAATATTGATGATGTTTAAGATGTGAAAATTTGGCTAGATATGGTAGCTAGAATCCAATGTGACAAAAGAATAGGTATTTTATTACTGCTTTCATTATGTAATCACTTTTATTCTTATGGCTAGGATTATGTAATCACTTTAACAGATTTGGCTAGGATTTGCTGAATATATGGTACATTAATGTTTTTGGATTTCAAGAAAAAACAATGATATCCTAAATCCTCGACTATTGAGATTAAATAATACAACGAAAATAACGGCATGCAATTATGGTTGCATTGATTGAGGTAAACCCCAATGCTATACCATGCGAGGAAGTCATTCATTACATGGTGGGGTAAGGCAGCCATAGGATTTTTACCTATATCTAATCCTGTAATTGATGATAATTTTATGATTAGTTTTGTGGGGGCTGGTTTAATTATATATTTGCAACACTAAATATAAAATGACTGAGAACTAGACAAACAGGTCTTTTGATTTCTAATTTAAATTCTAATAACCAAATATCAATCACTAAGAAATCATTATTATTGATGAGTGGAATTTATATTAGAAAAAAGCACGAAAAAGATAGATGGATACCAAAAGCTTAGACTTTACGTTGTCTATTGGGAGAGCCATTCAATCACTTTGAGTTAAAATCTAACAATCTATATTTTGAATTCTGTAGGCACACATAACTCTTTACTCCTACATAGATTTGACAAATAATTTGATAGGAATTCACATCCCTCAACTTAGCGGCTAGTGTTTCTAAACTCACTATCTACCAAGTGGTGTATTCTCAAAAGTCTACAATGCGAATGGATCTCTCTTCCTTTTTCAAAAAAAAAAAAAAAAAAAGTATAATTCATTGATATATTTGGATACCAAAAAAAAAAAAGTCATATATGAATCAACAAATAAAGTATGAATCTTTTATGTCAGAGAATATATCTTTTTCGTGCTTTTTTCTTATATAAATTCCACTCATCAATAATAATGATTTCTTAGTGATTGATATTTGGTTATTAGAATTTAAATTAGAAATCAAAAGGCCTGTTTGTCTAGTTCTTAGTTATTTTATATTTAACTTTTATATTTAGTGCTGCAAATATATAATTAAACCAGCCTACAGAACTAATAATAAAATTATCATTAATTACAGGATTAGATATAGGTAAAAATCCATGGCTGCCTTACACCACCATGTAATGAGTTCCTTGCATGGTACAGCATTGGGGTTTACCTCAATCAACGCAACCATGATTGCATGCCATTATTTTTGCTGTACTATTTAATATGAATAGTCATAGAGAATTTAGGATATCATTGCTTTTTCATGAAATCCAAAAACATTAATGTACCATATATTCAACAAATCCTAGCCAAATCTAATAAATTGATTACATAATCCTAGCCATAAGAATAAAAGTGATTACAAAGCAGCAATAAAATGCCTATTCTTCGCACTCCTTTCCCTTTATATATAGCCCTTTGTCCTCTTGTTTTCCTCGTTGTCAATTCTTATTTTGTTTTGAGGTGTTGTGGTAGAGATCAAATGGAGAATTCAGGAAAGAATCCTTCCACCCTAAATCACACCATTGCAATTCTTGATTCAGGCTCTTCTAGGTCTGGTGAGTTTGGACTATTTCTCTCCTCTTTTAATCTTGTGCTTTTACTTCCATACTTCTTATATTAGATCTTTTAACACCTTTTGTTAAGGGGTTCTATTTTTGAGCATTAGTGTTGTCACATGGCTTACCTCTTTAAATTATGCTTTTGATACTTGTTCTCTATTGCATGATAGGTTTTTTAAAGAATCTTAAGTTGTTCAATTCAAATATTATTATCCTTTGTTTGGTTGGAAGGAAATGAGAGGGAAAATTTTCTTCCCTCATTTTTTCATGTTTACTTGGAAAAGGGAGGAAAAATTATGCATATGGCCCACACATAATTTATGCCCCTCCATCAAAAAATAAATCATAGAGGAGGTGGTATCTATTTTTATCAATCCTCTTTTTTTGCCTTCAAGAATTAGAAAATACCAAGAAAGTACTTCCAATCTACTCCCTCAAATCTCCTCAAAGAAATTTTTTTTAAAAAAGGGTAAAAGCTAGGCACATCCCCTTTTCTTCCATTAATTAATTATGAAAGTAAATTAAAAAGTCTCAATTTATAATAATGAGATCTATCCTTGCATAATTCATATTTGGGTTTACAAATGAGTTGAGTTGACTCATAACCTAACACATAATTTGACCTAATTAAACCTAACCCATTTTATATTTGAAATCTTGTGGTGGAATTAGGTTAAAAAACTAGACCCATTCTAAATTCTGAACCGAATCCAATTTTTATATTTTAATTTGATCAACCTTGTATATCATTCAGGTCTACCTTTGATTAATAAAAAATAGGCCCAACCCTATCTAAAGTCAATTTGACCTGACTTAAAAACTGAATAATATAGACCTTCTCCTTTAATTATCTTTATCAACTAATTTAATAAACATTAATTTAAAATAATTATTCTCTTTTCATCTTAACAACATATTTTCTCATCTATTTTCACTTGGTTATATTTAAACATCATATATATTTTAAAAGTCATAGATTGTAAACTTAAAAATGATCAATTATTTGGATATAAAGTTAAAACATTTTGAATGAAAATTCAAGTTTATGTTTTTCTTTTAATTTTAGCTAGTTTTTCAATGAATCTTTATTTAATAGCCAATTATTAGATTTTATCTGCAATAATATAGCTAGATGCTTGATGCTTGAGCATTTCATGTTGAATTCAGGTTATGCTTGGCCCTAACCTAACATAACTTAAACATTGAATCTAAAATCTATTCTATGGACTTAATCCTTCTTTATTCGTTTAGTACATGGAATTAAGACCCAAATATGAAATCCGATTGGATTTGTTTCAAGCACATCTTAATTCAACCTAACTCATATATAGCTCTATTTTGATCAGAATCCTCTTATAGTTAAAAAGAGTTTCAATTTTCTAAAATACTCAATCCTCTTATAGTTAAAAAGAGTTTCAATTTTCTAAAATACTCATGAGCTATTGAAATAATCTTAACAAAATTAAAATCTTATGGGAGGTAGTTTTTTCCTTTTATATCAACTTCATCTTTATTTTTCAACTACTTTACTTAGTTCTTCTTAAAATGGAAAATACGACCAATCAAGAGTCTTTCTTTAAAAGATTTTTTTTTGTGCTTTAACTAGCCCATTTTAAGACTCATATAGCATTTGGTCTATATCACTTGATGCATGGCACCCTTACAAGGTGATGCTACATCATGAGCTTAAAAAAATAATTGATTTTAAAAAAGGTTCCTCAATCAAATGTTGCATGGGCAAGTTGGGGCTTTTGAAAATTTGGCGCATTATTTAGCTTTCCCATATAGCAAATCTTGCTTCTAGATCCAACATATGACCCGCTGCAATAGCTAATTGGTGCACATTAAGTCCAATGATCTCTTTGAATCTAGGCTCTCTTTATTTATGGATTCTAGATATGCTAAATCAAATTGAAAATGAAGAATTTATTTCCTCCTTGTTCCATAACTAAACTACCTGACTTCATTAGGAATATGATCTATCAAGTAGATAGGAAAAACTCATTCCTCACACATCTGGTCTACATGACCTTTCTCTCTCGACAAACATTCTTCATCTAATGTTCTTTATTACTCGACTCATAGACCATCCAATGGTAGTTAATTATCAGCCTTATTCATCGTTTAACACGAAATACTTGATAGATTCAAATTATTTGCATTGGTTACTAAATATTCTTTATATATGGTGGCTAATCAAGTTGCAAGTCATTTTCCCTACCTTTTTCATAATTTTGAAGGGATATATGAAATTGCTTTCATTTCTTTCCTTCAACCTTTTAACATTTTTTTCCAAGGTGGAGCCTAACTAGCTCGTCATCTTAGAATTTGCATTTTATGATACTTATGATGTTAATCCTTGTACCAAGGTTGTGATATATAAAATTATGCCTCGACGTCTTGATACACCTAATATTTTTAAGAAACTTTTAAGCTCATGCTTGGTCTCCCTCCTCCTTACTATTTTTTTAGTGTAAAACCAACTATAAAGTCTAATTGTAAGAGATCTATGGCATGCAACCCAAAAATATCTTAACCAATGAATTTTGTGTAGAACTATGGATAGCTCAATTGAAGGTGAACTAAAGGTAAGGCAAACTATCATCCTAAATCCTTGCATGCTTCGAATTATAGCGTCCAAAGAGGTCCACCATTGTAGATTCATGTATATGATTATCTATCCATTTTGATTACAAGGCAATGCATGCTATACTTCAATTTGGTATCCATCATCCCCCACAAAGTTCTTCAAAAAAAAAAAAACTTAGAAAATGATTATCTTAACCCAAAATTATAAAAGAAGGCAATCTATTATGTTTCTAAACATGTTGGAAGAACAAATGAGATGCACACTCTATCTCCAATCACCAGCTTCTTGGAAAGAGTTAGATATACTAACTTTTGAATGAGTCAACTATCACACATATAACTAGCCATGGCCATCTCTCTCCCTAGAGAACCTAAGACACTCTTCTAAGGTGTTTTAGTATTGTTAATGGTTTGTACAAAATTCCAACTCTCAATTGGAGGACTTTGATATACTATATAATATGCTACTCTATGTATTGGGCCACATCTTCCTGCATCATGGACTAATAGATATACCTTTAAGTTATTAGAATCTTCTCCATTCTAATATATCTTGCAATCTTTGAAGTGTGAGCCTATCAGTATCTTTAGGGACATACAAGCAGGTTCCTTATATAGCAATCTATCCTTCAAGTTGAACTCTATAGGAAAATTTTTCTTTAGTTTTCTTATGACAAAGTGGTTGAATCTGCACAACCAATAAACTGAAGACTATAGTTAATGGATGTCTAGACATAAATTAGCTAATTTGTTTAAAACTCCTTTATTCTTTTTGATTACTAAGTTGAATTGTTGCATTTCAAAGTATCATAAAGGTATACAATTATGAAGTCTTTAATCAAAGGCCATGGTACCTCGCTCACTAACATCATGAAGATGGTAAGACATTGCATAAACCTGATTTAATTAGGAAGAAGAAAGAATTCCTTCAATCCATTCAACTTGAATTTCTTTAAAGAAAATTAAAAGTAAAAAAAAAAAATAAGATCTAAGTCCATTTTCTTTCATTGATTGATCATAAAACTAAGTTAGAGAATCTTTATTAATATTAGTGAAATCTATCCTACACAATTAAAGACAGATTTTTTTTTAGTTAAAAGATGTTACAGCTTTCTTGAAATAAACATCAAAAATAAAAATAATCATGAAAACCCAAAAATGTTACATAATGTAGATCTCAATTTATAAATCAACCATGTCTAACATGCTTTGTAATTCTTCTTAGATTGGAAGTTATACTTGATCAAAGTTTTTCCTCCAAAGGATAATTTTTTTCTTTGATTAATATAAAGCTAAGCATTGAAATTTGGCCTTGACTTTGGATACCTATCCTTATGGGGTGACAACATGTTGTAGAATTTGAAAAGTTAATTTCAAAAAGAAAAATTAGAACCTCAATGGAATGGCATATGGGTAAGTTAAAACCTGTAAAAATTTAACTTGTGATTCAAATTCTCAATGTAATGGGTCTCACTCTACAACCCTAGCTGGACTTTGTTATCATGGCCAAAGTAGTTTACATTAAGCCTGATAATCTTTTTGGATCATAAAGAATCTATAAAAGATTTTTAGATTTTTTTGACCTAATATTAAATTAATAGTCAATTCTAAAAATTATTTTAGCCTTGCAAAAACCTTTTCTTATATTTGGCAAATTTAAAGATGCTTGGATGTGGCAATGATAGTGAACTTTGAATTTCCACTTTGGTTCCATTCTCTTATAGTTATTTGGCAATGTTGGAGATATTTCTTTCCTTTTTTTGACACCTTCTCTCGTGCAGTTATATTATGGGCTTTGATCTTTTTACATGGCTTACATACTTTGATAAGTCTTTGGATCTTTGTTTTCTCTATACAAGATAATTTTTTTTATTTAATATTAGGATAACAAATGGTTGTAAATATGGGTCTTATGAAACTTCCTTCTTATACTTGCTAGAAAAAGCTTGGATGATGATGATAATAGTGAATTTTGCAATTCTACATAGGTTTTCTTCTCCTCTAATAATAGATTTTTTTCACTCAAAATAGAAATATAAATCATTTATAAAGGATATATGCTTTTGGGCTTCTACTAATAAGAAAAATCATCTATCTTGTGTACTAATAACAAGTATTCACACATTTTAAAATATTAAATGAACATTTTAAACTTATAGATTTCTATAATAAAATATATGCATTTCTAAACTTATATTTGAAGGTGATAAATAGTTGTCCTCTCTCTCTCTTATGCATGTTCATATAGTGGCTTATATTTCTTTAATTTGTCCAATGTGAAGAAAAAAGTGGTCACAATATAAGGGATTTCGATCTAAACCAACCAGTGTCCGAGGTAGAGGAAGAGCTTGCCATACAAGATGCAGAAGATATAATGAAATTAGTGAACAATATGAATCAGCCAAAGAAGCTCCGCCTCTCTCTAGAGCAAACCAACTTGTTGGAGGAGTCCTTCAACCAAAACCCTGTCTTAGATTTTGTAAGAGAAACATACAAGCTTTTCTTCTAAAACACTTTACTTGTTTTGTATCAACCTAAATATGCTATTGAAATTAAAGCTGCATTAGAATTATTAATCCATGTTTGTTTCAGATGGAGAAGGAGGAGCTAGCAGCAAAGTCAATGCTTACACCACGCCAAGTGGAAGTGTGGTTTCAAAACCACAGGGCCAGGTTCATCACTCCATCCTTGTAGCTCTTAAAGTATTATGGTTTTTTTTTATAGAGAAGGTATTACTATTAGTATGGAAATATAATAATGGAAGTTAGAATAAATTCATGTTCTAACTTTTGTAGGAAGACTGTTGGGTTGGTAGAATAGATTTTTGTAACACTTGTTTGTTTGCATATAATGACCATAACACTTTGAATCTCTAAAAAAACCTACCATGATACTTGTATTTCATGCACATGAAAATTTTATTTAGCCACATGATAGAGAAGGTCATTGCAACTTTATGAGACACAGTTTGCCAAGCTAGTATCAGATGAGGCTAGGAAACTTTTTATATGTACTAATGAACAATCCAAAGCATTTGCTTCAATGGAAGTGATTATTCTCTTTTCCAATAATCATTGTAATAAAACTTGTTATTAGTGTTTTAAGGTCAAATAACAACATGTTATGATATTTATAAAATAAAACTAAAAAGTAACATAACTTATGCATATATTTTTTTTCTTATAAAAGAAGATAGGCGGTGCAACTTAAAATCCATTGAGATCCTATTATATGTTGAAGGTAAAACTTGAACCCAAATCCCTTTATGAACAATAAGAGACTACACTGACATAACCAACGAGCACCCTCTTATGCACATAGTTATTGTTTGCGCAATAAATTAGCATCATTTTAGACCATTAGAAAGTTGGTGGTCTTACTTCTTTCATCTATTGTGCTTATCGAATTTACATAGTTTATTCCTTTTTTCCTTAAAAAATATGTATAGTAATTTTCATAGTTATTCACAAATAAGTAAGTAGCGATTTGCTACAGCTAGAATTTTCACTGGACCTGCAAAGTAAGAAACTAATTTTTTTCTCCAAATTATGGTTATTTTGTAGAGTTAGGTAATGCTCTTGGATATCCTCATGCCATATGGTCACTTTCTAACTCCTTTTTATTATATTGTGGTTTACAGAGCAAAGCGAAGAAGATGGAGATGGAGAATATTTGCATAAAATGACAGTATGAGCTACTGCTAGAAGAAAACTTGAGGCTTCATCAAGAGCTCGAGAAGCTACATTCTCTCAAGGTGGCTCCATCCACCTGTACCTTCACCACATGCCCCTACTGTGGGTGTATCATGCTAACATCTAATGAGGCCTCCACAAGCCTCCAACCAAATCCACCCTCCACTGAACGAGGAAAATAGGATAATAACAACCATATGGTGAATATGATGCAAATGAAACTTTGTATAATAAGGCCTAGCCAATAGGACCATGTGTGGTTATTGTTTGGCTTCAATAAATGATCATAAGTGGCATGTGGTTGCCTATCTCTGGCTTTTGGTGGTTTGTTGATGTCTTTCTATAAAGATGTGCAACATTAGTTTGATGAATTTGATGAAGTGGTAGTTTCATTTCTAGTTACAAAAAGAATTACATAAGCAGTTTTTCAATTCAATTTGCTAATGCAACTTCCTATATTGACCCACCAATGGAGTCATTAGCTTCAAAGGCTTCTCTTTTTCTCTTCTTAGAGAGGGTGAGCGAGGAGAATAGTCAAGGTTGAAAAACTTACAATGGGCATGCATAAATACACCTAAACAATTTTGATATGACTTTTTCTACTTGCAAATTCTTGTGTTTGATTTCTTCCAGTATTTTGTTTGTTAAATACTATATTTTTTTAAAGAAAGCAAGTGAGAATATCAAGTTAATTGTCATACTTGTAGTTTCATGTTTGTGCTGAATTTAGAAGAATGCATGTTCATGCGTATTTATCAAATAAGATATGATGCAAACAAAAGTGCAAGCTCATTGCACCTCCATACTAAGCAACATCTATGAACAAGACTTGCTATTTCATATTACATGCACACACACACACACCCCCCCTCTGACCTTAGTGATCTCCCCTATAGCACATCGATATCTTGGTCGTGATCTTTATGCAGGGAGAAAATCATTTCATCCTAACTCTCTCTCATTTCTACCTCTTAGTTAGGAATTCATATTCCTATGGCATCCTACATCCTAGAGAAAAGTTCTTGCTGGCTTTATCTCTTTTTCTACATCTAGTGAGAAGCCTTGAATAATTAATTACTCTTAATCGACTCCAATAAATTTAGAAGGCCTACCACTATAGCATGCGATTAGGTATTCATCAATGCCTATCTTTCCTCAAGCAGTTTGGAATCTCCTTGAAATAGAAGACTCATTTGCTTGCTAGAACTGTTGGTGCTCAAATTCAACATATAAGGGCTTCCAGGAACCCAGCGTTCAATTGATACAAGAGAAAATACAAATCCCAGGCCTATGCAAACACTATGATACAATGGTTGCATGAGTTTAGCTAAATGTGATAGCAGGACAGCTTTGATCTGAAAGCCTCTATTTTGTTCAAGGCTTCCAATTATACCAAATGATGCAAATCATGCATTGGATATGATCAAAACGCCGCAAGAGGTTTAAATCCTTTGATATATTTGGCTCCTATGGATGTGATGCTTCTTCTATGACCATTCAAGAAACAACTTTGGTATTCGAAGGCCCATTCCATGCACCGAGAGATTGGGATGGCAATTTTTCCTGTTTGGCCATTTACTTGACCACTACCTTTTCTAACGAGTCGAAGAATCCTCGATCTAAATAGCTTAATGGGTATGAAAATTATCCATTTAACGGCTAAAAGGATAAATGATCAGAGATGGTTCCTCCGCCCAATCCCTGTTTACCCATCATCCCCGTTAGCTTTAATATAATATATTTAAATTTTAAAATAAATAAATATATATACTAAAAAATCTTATTGAAACACGTTTGAATCTTGCCTCTTTTTTTCTTTTATATAGCTACCCTGAACATCAAAGCCAGAACCCTAGCAAACCGATCTCTTCCCATTAGTATTTTTTTAAGCTTTTAGTAAATTATAAGTTTAAAAAAATTTATTTTGTTTATGTAAATGGCCAAACGGATACCCATTGGGTACCTATTTATCCGATTGGATATCCCCGTCCCTGTCCTGTTAACTATAACGGCTTAACAGGGCAACAAAGGTTTTTCCTAATAGGGATGGAGATCGATAGAGGCTGCCCCGGGCCATCCCTAAGCCGTTGCCATCCCTACCGAGAGCCCCCACTTAGCATATGCGTGTCAAGCAGCTGAAAAAGTCTTTGTACACCAATAGCGGATGCACGGCATTTGGGGGCCATTGAAATCAAAGGAGTTGAGAATCAAGGGTGTTTGGAGGTTTGAGAGAAGTGGAGAAAAATTTGGAACGATTTGGAGTCGATTTGGTTTGAAGAAATGTTGGCTCTGCCCTAGATATATCGAATGGGGATCACATAGAGTCAGCTCCCACAAAGCAAGGTGTCAGCTCTAAATCAATAAAACAGTCAGCGCCCAAAATAGAGTCGGCACCGATAGTAGCTAGAGTCAACTCTAATGAGGAGACAGAGAGTCCAAATAATTAGAGTCGACTTCAACTCCACTAGAGTCGGCTCTACAATAGTTTCAATGAAAAATAAGAGTCTCAAAGGATCTGAAACTTATCAAACTAAGCATCAACCTCTAGATAAATTTTCCTTAAAGCATGGAGGATCAAGGAATCAAACATCTAGATGATTTTCCTTAGAAATTTAAGTGATTTTTTAAGAAAATAAATAGAAATCTTGATAATCATTCTTAAGGGTTTTAAAGTCATTCTAATGAATAACAAACTCCTAATTCTCCTCTAAGATAGAAAAATCTCACTTCACTTAATGGTTTTGTAAATATATCAGCTAATTGTTCATCAGTGCATGCATAATCAAGATAAACATTATTAGCAACATGTTCTCTAATGAAATGGCATCTAATCTCTATGTGTTTGGTTCTTGAATGTTGAATTGGGTTCTTGGTCAAATTTATTGCACTAGTGTTGTCCTAATTAGAATTTTATCAAGTATGATACCATAATCTTTAAGTTATTGCTTAATCCAAAGGATTTGAGAACAACAACTTTCAGCTACAATATATTCAGCTTTAGTAGTTGACAATATAACTAAATTTTGCTTTTTACTAAACCTAGAGATTAAGTTACTGCCTAAGAATTGGCATGTACCACTTATGCTTTTTCTATCTTGTTTATAACCAGCAAAATCAGAATCAGAATATGCAATCAAATTAAATGGTGAGTCTTTAGAGTACCATAATCCTATATTTTTTTATTCCACTTAGATATCTGAATTTTTTTTTAACAGCAACCAAGTGAGATTCTCTAGGATTAGATTGATATCTAGCACATAAACATACAACAAATATAATATCTAGTCTACTAGCTGTTAAATAAAGTAAGAAACCAATCATACCTCTATAAAGCTTTTGATCTACTTTCTTACCATCTTCATCTTTATCGAGTTTACATGAAGGACTCATTGGTGTGCCAAGAGGTTTAACAATTTTCATTCCAAACTTCTTAAGGATTTCCTTCGTGTATTTTGTTTGATTGATGAAATTTTTCTCTCTTCTTATTTGATTTGTAGTCCAAGGAAGAAATTTAGTTCTCTTATCATGCTCATTTTGAATTCTTCCTGTATCAACTTTGCAAAATCTTGATAAAGAAGATTGTTAGTAGCATCAAATACTATATCATCAACATAAATTTGTATCACTAATAAATCCTTTTTTTCTTGTCAAAAATAGGGTTTTATCGACATTTTCTATAGAAAAATTATTTTCAATCAAAATTTACTGAGTCTATCATACCAAGCTCTAGGTGCCTATTTTAATCCATAAAGTGCTTTGTGTAGTTTAAAAACATGATTTAAAAATTTATGATCTTTAAAACCAGATGGTTGTTCAACATAAACTTTCTCATTAATAAAACCATTTAAAAATATACTTTTCACATCCATCTAAATAAATTAATGTTCATACAACATGAAAATACGAGTAATAACCTTATGGCTTCTGTCACGCCCCAGACCCAAAAATTTTGAGCTAGGGTGACAACCCGCCGCGTGCCGGGCACGCAAGGCGTCCCGAAACATGACACTGAGTCCAATAAAAGCAATAACCTATATATCATTCAAGTTCATGTCTTTAATACAATCCATAACTAAGGATTTGGGCTACAAGCCCTACACATAAGCATTACAGGGGTTACATCAACATATGAATCCACTTTATAGAAGCTCCAACGAACCTATGGTTCCTTACACACCACAATGATAAAGTCTGGGCATCAAGCCCTACACATATATAATATTGGGGCTACAACAAAATAATGATCTGGCTTATTTAATAGAAGATCCATCACCCCAAAATCCATCTTCAACCTCGTGTCTCTGATAAAAACATTGTAAGGATTTTGTGAGCTTACACTCAGTAAGTAAACCATGTTATACAGTCCAATCATAACATAGCAATCAATAAGCATATAAATAATCTGCATGCATAAACATTTCACAAATACTCAAACATGTAATGTAAGTAAACTCATCATTGTTATATTATATCATATGTGTCCCAAGGCCCTGCAATGCCCCATAACAAAGGAGAGCCGTGGTGGTACATATAAATATAATTCAAATCATTTGCACTCATCATTGTTGTATTATATCATAGCAAATTATCAGTGCATATAAACAATTCATTGCCATATTATTATATGTGTCCCACGGCCCTGCAATGCCCCATAACAAAGGAGAGCCGTGACGGCACACATAAATATAATACCAATCATTTGCATCCATAATTACTCAATTATACTTTATAAGTAAACCCACTGTTTATACTCTCAATGGTAACTGTAAATGTGACCCACGGCCCTGCAATATCTCAATAATGTACCAGCCAGCATTCCCTTAAAGCATCTCCCTACTGAAAGGTCAAGATGCCAGGGTCACGCCAATAATGTACCAACAAGCATTCCCTAGAAGTATCCCCCCTACTGAAAGGGTCGAGATACCAGGGTCATGCCAATAATGTATCACCCAGCATTCCCTAGAAGTATCCCTCCCTACTGAAAGGGTCGGAATACCAGGGTCATGCCAATAATGTATCACCCAGCATTCCCTAGAAGTATCCCTCCCTACTGAAAGGGTCGGAATACCAGGGTCATGCCAATAATGTATCACCCAGCATTCCCTAGAAGTATCCCTCCCTACTGAAAGGGTCGGAATACCAGGGTCATGCCAATAATGTATCACCCAGCATTCCCTAGAAGTATCCCTCCCTACTGAAAGGGTCGGAATACCAGGGTCATGCCAATAATGTATCACCCAGCATTCCCTAGAAGTATCCCTCCCTACTGAAAGGGTCGGAATACCAGGGTCATGCCAATATCGAAATCCATCAGAACACGTCCTCTAGACGTATGTGTGGTATGACAGGATAAAGGAGAACCGTGGCGACACATAACAGTACCTCACATCACATCAATACATCAATACATCAATCATGTAGTAAAACAGTGGATTTTACTTACTGAACAATTTCATGTAATATATCACATCAATGTCACACTAACTGCATTTCTCATGCATAGCAATTGCATCTCTCATGCATCATGCATAATAACTGCATTTCTCATGCATAGCAATTGCATCTCTCATGCATCATGCGTAATAACTGCATCTCTCATGCATAGCAACTGCATCTCTCATGCATAGCAACAACATCTCACATGCATAGCAACAGTATCTCACATGCATAGCAACAACATCTCACATGCATAGCAACAACATCTCACATGCATAGCAACAGTATCTCACATGCATAGCATTCATACATGAACTCATAGTATTCATCTACTTACACAATTAGCCAATAACAATTCACAATTTAACTACGCATATCCCGAAATAACTTATTTAATAAACTGATAACTGGCTTACTTACCTTCGCACGCAATCCAACAGATATATCATCTAATCAGATGTCGGGGTACCTACACAATTAATTGATTAAAATCTGGATAATGAAATGATTCCTAAGACTCTACCCTGACCAATCCACGGGTCCAACTTCGGACTCGAATATCTCTCACCATACTCACTCAAATGGAGAAGTAAAAATACCCCAAGAAACTAGAATTCACCCAGATTCTAGCCATATAAAAATTATGCTAATCCCGGCCCGTTACGGGGCCCAAAAATCAGCCCAAACATCTGCTCACAGGACGGCCCAAAAGGCCTGAACCGGCCGGCCCAGCCGGCCCGGTTCGATCCTAAACCACCCGATCCCCTGTTTCACACCGAACAGGGGACGGGGACGTGGCCGGCGGCCGGGGCCGCCGCCGGCCAAATTGAGGGCGGCCCGGCCGCCGGTGGCCGGGCCAGAGCCGGCCGCCGCCGCGGCCGGCCGCCAAACCATCTCTCCCTCCCTCAATTTCTCTCGATCTCCCAGACTCCTCCGCGCGGCATGGAACCATGCCGGCGGCACGGCCGGCCACCTTGGCCGGCCGGACCTCCACCGGACGCACGCCCGCGCCGGTGGAGGCGACAGGCCAACGGTCGGGCCCGGCGAGGCAGCGAGCACGCCGCCGGGCCCGAACCAACCGACGGAAGCCGGTTCGGCTTCCGCCACCGCGCGAGAGGAGGGCCAATTGGCCCTCTCTCTCTACACTCTCTCCACCACCACCCCGCCGGACGCCTCCCCCGGCGCCGGCGGAGTCGTCGGCCAAGTCTCAGGCCCGGCGCGGCGGCGAGCACGCCGCCGGGCCTGAACCAAGCGTCGACCGGCCGGATATTCTTCTTTCCCTCTTGCGATCTCTCTGTCTCTCTCTCTCTCTGGTTCTCTTTCTCTCTCTCTCAGGCTCTTCTCTCTCTGGTTCTCTTTCTCTCTCTCATGCTTTCTCTCTCTCTCTCCCTCTCTCTCTCTCTCTGGGAGGCAGGGGATTACCTGATCGAAGCCGACTCCAGGATGATGGAGGGAGCCCCCCCTCCATCATATAAATAGTCCCCTATGCAACGCTTCAATTCATGGACTCAGACACGACTCGGAAATCCAAGCGACATACAGGGAATTTAAATATCATAATAACACTAAGTGCCACCCCATTAAATACCACCCCAATTAAATACCGAGAGTTATCCTCCCTACAATTAAATTTCCGGGGGTTTACATTCTCCCCCCCTTATAAGAATTTCGTCCTCGAAATTGATATACGATATAGAATCCAAATTTTTCCCTCTCATAATCAATTAAATTTTATTAAAAGTCATGGTCATCTATACTTCATTGATCTTCATAAGTCAATTCTTTCTTAAGTTAAATTGGTTCAAGTTCTAACACATAACGGGGTTTGAAATACACCTCGTCAGTTATAAAGATTTGAAACACATTGAACACCCCAAAGAGTAATGAAAGCAGTGTTAAGCTATAAGACACTTCCTTCATCTTGATCAAATTTCAAATGACCTAATGTTTTGTGACACAAGTCACCTCTAACACAGACCTCATAACATCATTGGTTAGCAAAGCTTCCAATTGATCTTTTAACCTGAAATTTTGAATCTTTCTCTTGATCATTAACATAACTTTTCTATTAACTCAGAGCTACATGAAGCTGCTTTGATTAATGATACTTTTCATAGCTGCTAAACAAGCTCAGTTCAAAATTGTCGCTCTCATATCATCTCAATATGAAGGAAATCTATACCTTATATTGTAGACAATTGAAATGAATCCATTTGAATATTGGCTTGGTAATAATAAGCAATTTCATTAAGGGTAACAACAATACCAAGCACCTCTTAAATTCATTACTCACATTATACATCTAAAATCTTATTGTAGTTGTCTATTACTTGAGGGTGGAAGGTTGGACAGAAATTCAGCTTAACCCACCAAGCTCTATGATTACATCATTGAATTAGAAGAGTGAGACTAATTCAGAAACAAATATTAATATCCTCCCACTACAATTTCATCCTTGAAATTAAATATTTGATCATGCATAGCCAAAATCAATTCCAAAGTCTATTATTCTCAGAACTTAAACAATAATTATCTCAGAATTCAAAATTTTATACTTTTCCTAAATAGTCCATCATGACGTAATATGTATTCAACTATTTTGTTAGCATCAATATCAACCATCATCTCATCTAGAAATTAACAATCAGTTTTGAACATGCAATATCCATAATAAAAGTTCTCTTAGTAAAATTCACTATATACTTATCCATCCATACTCAAATTCAGAAAGTACTCAATTGTGATTAATCAAAAATATGTAATTAACTATTCCATTCCCAAAATATATCAATATTAATCATCCCTATAACCAGTAGATGAGTTCATAATCTTACAATATCAATAATGTAATTTCTACAATTAAAATTCATTATATACATCCACATTCAAATTTAGATTTACTAACTCCAAATCCACATATCAACTCAATTGCAATATGAACATAACGATGATATCACAATCATGTTAGTCATCAATTGAAATTTTTCACTACTATGTCATATTAAAATTTCATCTACCCATATTATTTAAGGGTCTAAAATTGCTACGAATCATTTCCAACAAGTTTAATGGAGCTAAAACCTCTAGAAGCCCCCAGGCCTCCCCACTGGACAAGGCTACCAGCCAGGGAGCCCACAAATTATTATTGACTTGCGATGGTTCATTCTCAATTCCTAACAGACTTGTAATTCAATTAATGCCTTGATAAACTTTAAATTTCAAGCTCCCAAAGCATAATTCATGAAATTCCTTGAAAGTCATAATTGTCTCAATGTCATCCAAGTATTTTGCCTAGAGTGTCATTACGCATATGTCCCTAAGATCATAACCTGGGTCTTGTGGGTTATGCGCCCACCACGCTTCCGCTGCGCACTCTGATGTTGCATGTCCTGCATAGACTGCGCCATACCCGAGAGAGCTTGAAGCATCTCAGACTGGAATCGCTGGTGCTCAGCTCCTACTGGGTTGGCAGGGGCCATACCTCCAGTAGTTCTTAACCCACCAGCTGATCAGCATTACCGGCCAAAGAGTCCTCCTCATACAGTTGGCTCCTAGTATGGCGAGCCATAACTATTTTTTGTTAAATTAGATGTGGTTGATATCATCATAAACTAATGTGTCAGGTGTCTCTAAATATAATGTCATCAAAATATGTTCTGTCCATGTTATCATGTCAATATGTCTGTGTCCCTAGGGCCATAAGTTCTCTACCTGTTATCATGTCAATATGTCTGTGTCCCTAGGGCCATAAGTTCTCTACCTGTTATCATGTCAATATGTCTGTGTCCCTAGGGTCATAACTTAGTGCTCTGATACCATAAAGCTGTCACGCCCCAGACCCAAAAATTTTGAGCTAGGGTGACAACCCGCCGCGTGCCGGGCACGCAAGGCGTCCCGAAACATGACACTGAGTCCAATAAAAGCAATAACCTATATATCATTCAAGTTCATGTCTTTAATACAATCCATAACTAAGGATTTGGGCTACAAGCCCTACACATAAGCATTACAGGGGTTACATCAACATATGAATCCACTTTATAGAAGCTCCAACGAACCTATGGTTCCTTACACACCACAATGATAAAGTCTGGGCATCAAGCCCTACACATATATAATATTGGGGCTACAACAAAATAATGATCTGGCTTATTTAATAGAAGATCCATCACCCCAAAATCCATCTTCAACCTCGTGTCTCTGATAAAAACATTGTAAGGATTTTGTGAGCTTACACTCAGTAAGTAAACCATGTTATACAGTCCAATCATAACATAGCAATCAATAAGCATATAAATAATCTGCATGCATAAACATTTCACAAATACTCAAACATGTAATGTAAGTAAACTCATCATTGTTATATTATCATATGTGTCCCAAGGCCCTGCAATGCCCCATAACAAAGGAGAGCCGTGGTGGTACATATAAATATAATTCAAATCATTTGCACTCATCATTGTTGTATTATATCATAGCAAATTATCAGTGCATATAAACAATTCATTGCCATATTATATTATATGTGTCCCACGGCCCTGCAATGCCCCATAACAAAGGAGAGCCGTGACGGCACACATAAATATAATACCAATCATTTGCATCCATAATTACTCAATTATACTTTATAAGTAAACCCACTGTTTATACTCTCAATGGTAACTGTAAATGTGACCCACGGCCCTGCAATATCTCAATAATGTACCAGCCAGCATTCCCTTAAAGCATCTCCCTACTGAAAGGTCAAGATGCCAGGGTCACGCCAATAATGTACCAACAAGCATTCCCTAGAAGTATCCCCCCTACTGAAAGGGTCGAGATACCAGGGTCATGCCAATAATGTATCACCCAGCATTCCCTAGAAGTATCCCTCCCTACTGAAAGGGTCGGAATACCAGGGTCATGCCAATAATGTATCACCCAGCATTCCCTAGAAGTATCCCTCCCTACTGAAAGGGTCGGAATACCAGGGTCATGCCAATAATGTATCACCCAGCATTCCCTAGAAGTATCCCTCCCTACTGAAAGGGTCGGAATACCAGGGTCATGCCAATAATGTATCACCCAGCATTCCCTAGAAGTATCCCTCCCTACTGAAAGGGTCGGAATACCAGGGTCATGCCAATAATGTATCACCCAGCATTCCCTAGAAGTATCCCTCCCTACTGAAAGGGTCGGAATACCAGGGTCATGCCAATATCGAAATCCATCAGAACACGTCCTCTAGACGTATGTGTGGTATGACAGGATAAGGAGAACCGTGGCGACACATAACAGTACCTCACATCACATCAATACATCAATACATCAATCATGTAGTAAAACAGTGGATTTTACTTACTGAACAATTTCATGTAATATATCACATCAATGTCACACTAACTGCATTTCTCATGCATAGCAATTGCATCTCTCATGCATCATGCATAATAACTGCATTTCTCATGCATAGCAATTGCATCTCTCATGCATCATGCGTAATAACTGCATCTCTCATGCATAGCAACTGCATCTCTCATGCATAGCAACTGCATCTCTCATGCATAGCAACAACATCTCACATGCATAGCAACAGTATCTCACATGCATAGCAACAACATCTCACATGCATAGCAACAACATCTCACATGCATAGCAACAGTATCTCACATGCATAGCATTCATACATGAACTCATAGTATTCATCTACTTACACAATTAGCCAATAACAATTCACAATTTAACTACGCATATCCCGAAATAACTTATTTAATAAACTGATAACTGGCTTACTTACCTTCGCACGCAATCCAACAGATATATCATCTAATCAGATGTCGGGGTACCTACACAATTAATTGATTAAAATCTGGATAATGAAATGATTCCTAAGACTCTACCCTGACCAATCCACGGGTCCAACTTCGGACTCGAATATCTCTCACCATACTCACTCAAATGGAGAAGTAAAAATACCCCAAGAAACTAGAATTCACCCAGATTCTAGCCATATAAAAATTATGCTAATCCCGGCCCGTTACGGGGCCCAAAAATCAGCCCAAACATCTGCTCACAGGACGGCCCAAAAGGCCTGAACCGGCCGGCCCAGCCGGCCCGGTTCGATCCTAAACCACCCGATCCCCTGTTTCACCGAACAGGGGACGGGGACGTGGCCGGCGGCCGGGGCCGCCGCCGGCCAAATTGAGCCCGGCCGGCCGGCCGGGCCGGCCGCCGCCGCGGCCGGCCGCCAAACCATCTCTCCCTCCCTCAATTTCTCTCGATCTCCCAGACTCCTCCGCGCGGCATGGAACCATGCCGGCGGCACAGCCGGCCACCTTGGCCGGCCGGACCTCCACCGGACGCACGCCCAGCGCCGGTGGAGGCGACAGGCCAACGGTCGGGCCCGGCGAGGCGGCGAGCACGCCGCCGGGCCCGAACCAACCGACGGAAGCCGGTTCGGCTTCCGCCACCGCGCGAGAGGAGGGCCAATTGGCCCTCTCTCTACACTCTCTCCACCACCACCCCGCCGGACGCCTCCCCCGGCGCCGGCGGAGTCGTCGGCCAAGTCTCAGGCCCGGCGCGGCGGCGAGCACGCCGCCGGGCCTGAACCAAGCGTCGACCGGCCGGATATTCTTCTTTCCCTCTCGCGATCTCTGTCTCTCTCTCTCTGGTTCTTTCTCTCTCTCTCAGGCTCTTTCTCTCTCTGGTTCTCTTTCTCTCTCTCATGCTTTCTCTCTCTCTCTCCTCTCTCTCTCTCTCTGGGAGGCGGGGATTACCTGATCGAAGCCGACTCCAGGATGATGGAGGGAGCCCCCCCTCCATCATATAAATAGTCCCCTATGCAACGCTTCAATTCATGGACTCAGACACGACTCGGAAATCCAAGCGACATACAGGGAATTTAAATATCATAATAACACTAAGTGCCACCCCATTAAATACCACCCCAATTAAATACCGAGAGTTATCCTCCCTACAATTAAATTTCCGGGGTTTACAGCTTCTAATCTAGCAAGAGGTGCAAAGGTTTCATCAAAATCGATACCTTCTTCCTGATTATATTCCTTTGCAACTAGTCTAGCCTTATTTCTAACAATTGTACCATCTTTATCTAATTTATTTCTAAATACCCATTTGGATCCTATAACTAGATAATCTTTGGGTCTATCAACTAAGATCCATACTTTATTCCTAGTAAACTGATTCAATTCTTCTTGCATAGCTAACTTCCAATAGTTATCCTTTTTAGCTTCCTCAATTGTTTTGGGTTCTATATGAGATACAAATGCAAGATGATTATTGATATTTCTTATGAATGATCTAGTTCTTACACCTTTAGATGGATCACCTATGATTAGGTCCTTTGGATGACCATAACCATATCTCAGTCTCTAGATAGATCTGTATCATTACGAGTAGTATCAACATCACTATCATTAGGTGAGTCATTATCCTTAGCTTCAGGTTCATGTTCTGAAGATACATCAACATTTAATTTTTCAAAATCTCTTTCAAGGATATTAGTATTTTCCTCATCATCTTTCTTTTTCGAACTTGATGCTAAAGACTCATCAAACACTACATGAATTGACTCTTCTACAATCAAATACTTCTTATTGAACACTCTATATGCCTTGTTAGATGTAGAATCATCTAAAATAATACTTTTATCTGACTTAGCATCAAACTTTCCTAGGTTATCATTTTCATTGTTATGAATAAAACATCTACAACCAAATATATGAAAATAACTAATGTTGGGTTTCCTATCATGCCATAGTTCATAGGGAGTTTTCTTAAGAATTGGTCTGATCAAAGCTCTATTTAGGATGTAACATGTTGTGTTTATAGCTTTTGCCCAAAAATATTTAGGGAGTTGGCTTTCGCAAAGCATGGTACGGCCATATCTTTTAGAGTCCTATTTTTTCTATCACCCCATTTTGTTGAGGTATCCTAGGTGTTAAAAAGTTATGATGGATATCATTTTCAATACAAAATTTTTTAATAAATAATTTTTAAATTTAGTCCCATGATCACTTCTAAGAGACACTATAGTAGTGTTGTTCTTATTTATGACTTTCTTGAATAATTTCAGAAATACCAAGAAGGTCTTGCCTTTATGAGCCAAAAATAATATCCAGGTGAATCTAGAGTAATCATTTATTATCACAATACCATATTTCTTTCCTTCTAGACTTATGGTTCTTATAGGTTCAAAAAGGTCCATGTGTAGTAGCTCGAGTAGCCTAGAAATTGAAACAAAATTTTTGGATTTGAAAGAATTCCTAGTTTATTTTTCAAATTGACATGCATTACAAATTCTATTATTTTCAAAATCTAATTTTGGAAGACCTTTAACCAAATCCATTCTAAGTAATTTTGAAATCAAGTGTGTGCTTGCATGACCTAATCTATGATGCTATAGCCATCCAATCTCATTTACCTTAGCATTATCAGTAATTAGGCAATGATTACTTGTAGATAATTTATCTAAGTCAATTAAGTATACATTGTCATTTCTATATCCAATAAAGATAATGCTATTGTCAATGGAATTCGATACGGTGCAAATAGATGCTTCAAAAGATACTTTGAAATCTTTATTGCACAGTTGGCTAATACTAATCAAGTTATATTTTAATCCATCTACTTATAAGATATTTTTAATAAAAATGGATGGAGTGATCTAAATTTTATCAATACCTATGATGTGACCTTGACTATTATCTTCAAATGTCACAACTCCACCTCTTTTAGCTTCAAGGGTGATGAATTGATCCTTGTCACCCGTTATATGTCTTGAGCAGTCGCTATCAAGATACTATCTTCTTTTTGATCCTTTTGGTGTAAGACACGCCTGCAAAGCAATCACATCTTATGTTTAGGTACCCAAGCCTTCTTGCGTCCTTTATGGTTAGTAGCAGCAAATATAGTTCCTTTTGGAATCCAAATCATTTTACCTTTATAATCAGCATGAAATGTTTTATGATTGTAAATATAGGATTTATGCCCTTTCTTGCCACAACGAAAATAGAAAATATTATATTCAATCGATTTCTTTATGAAGAAATTGTTGACTACTTTTTGTTTCTTATAAGGTTTGTAACCCAAACTAGCCTTATCAAAAATAGCTCTTTGATCATTTAAAAGTAAATTGAGTCTTTTCGAGCTATAGGTAAATTTATCAATAATTTTTTTATACTTTTCAACTTTACTTTTCAAAATCTAATTTTCAGCAGAAATCTCATCTTTTTCTTTTTTCAAATCTTGCTTTTCATATTTTATCTTTTCAAATTCAACAGCAAATTCATCTTTCTTTTTGAAAAGATTTAGATTTTCATATTTTAAAACCTTGTTCTTTGCTCTCAAAGCTTTAAAATCATTCATCAAATAATTGAAAGCATCATAAAGTTTATCAAATGTAAAATCATACATAGGGGTTTCAGAACTTACCTCTACTTCTTCATTTACCATAAGACATATATTGGCAACTTTTTTTGTCCATCGTCGGATGAAGATTCATCACTATCGCTTCAAGTTGCAACGTATGTTTTCTTTTTCTTTATATATCCCTCCTTAAGTTGAGGACATTCGGATATAAAATGTCTGGGCTTCTTACATTCATAACATATTAAGGGATCTTTCTCTTTTTTCTTATCTTCTTCCATCTTGATGATAATTTTTCTTTTATAAAATGGCCTCCTTCTTTGCATGAATTTCTTGAACCTCTTTGCAAGGAGAGCGGTATCCTCATTGTCTTCATCTTCTTCACTACTGCTTGTTTCCTTTTCAGCAGCCTTTAAAGCAATAGTCCTTTTCTTTTTCTCATCTTCTTCTTGATGTTGCTTCATTGTTAGTTCATGGGTCATAAGTGATCCAATGAGCTCCTCCAAAGGCAAGGTGTTAAGATCTTTGGCTTCTTGGATTGCTATTGCTTTGGCTTTCCATACTCTTAAAAGGGACCTAAGAATTTTTTGAACAAGTTCAGAATTAGTATAGGTCTTTTCAATACTTTTTAATCCATTCACTATATCAGTAAATCTAGTGTACATGCAAGTGATGGACTCATTTTGATCCATGTTAAAGAGTTCATATTTATGCATAAGAATGTTAATCTTGGACTCTTTAACTTGGTTAGTACCCTCATGGGTAACTTCTAACCGATCCCATATCTTCTTGGCTGAGATACAAGTAGATATTCTATTGAATTCATTTACATCCAAGGAGCAGTATAGAACATTCATGGCCTTGGCATTGAGCTGGGCCAGTTTTTGATCATTTTCATTTTAATCACTTTTGAGCTTAGGAATAATGGATCCATCTACTATGTGTGTGGGAGTGTTAGGACCATTGATAATGATACTCCATAAATCATAGTTTAAAGCTTGAATAAAAATCCTCATTCTAGCTTTTCAAGATGAATAATTTATGCCATTAAACAAAGATGGATAATTTATGGATTATCCCTTAAAAAAAAAGAAAAACCGGCTTGAGTTTTCATTTGGATCTTTAGCTATTGATTGTTAGATCAAGGAAGGATGAGCACAAGCTCTTATACCAATTATTGGCCCAGATAGCAACCCAAGGGGGAGGGGTGAATTGGGTTCTTAAAAAATTTGATGCTTAAAATAATTTCATAAATGATAGTACACAAGGTAATATGCAATGAGTGCGATGCTAAGAATGCAAAACAGAATATGAAGATAGAGTGGAGAGAAAATGAGACAAGCATGACAAACACAAAGATTTATAGTGGTTCAGTGTTAGCTACACCTACATCCACTCAAATGCAACTCTTGGGACCATACTATAATCACACTGATTACAGCCGAGTTGTTTTACAAGCTCACAACTCAAAGTTATTATTTTACAATGGGATCACAATGGACCCAGCCGATTTTCACAGGCTTACCAGCACACAACTTCTCACAAGCTAACCTTAGCTTGCACAAGGCCAAACTACCTCACCTGATTCAATCCCCTGATTGAATCAGTAAACAAATATAGCAATAATAAGGTTACAACAGATATTTAGCTCCTCAAATGAGCAAATGAGCAATATAAATGAGATAAAAAATAGAAGAGCCTGATTTAGAGGATTTCTGAAGTTAGGCTTTTCTTCTTTTCTTTTTTTCCTTTTCTCTTCTTGGATGATCTTCCTTAGAATAGGATTGATGCTTTGGATGATTTGTTGATGTGGAGAGTGTTAAAGAACCGGGGATCTTTTCTTTTCCCTTTTGATTTTATAGAAATCCTTCAAAGTTGGTTTTTGAATGCTTTGAATTTCTCTAAACTCTTTTTTGAACACTTGGGATTTCAAATCTAAACTTTTTCTCTTTTGATACTTCTCTTTTCTACTATTTTTCAAACAATCAAAACCTCCCCTTTTATAATTTCCTCTTAATCCTTCTTTGGATAAAAATTAGCCATTAAATGTATTTGTGGAGGTGTTGGATACAAAAAAGGAAAGATCCATTGAGGTTTATTTGAAAAAAGATAACCGTTGGAGTCATCTCTGATACTTCTGAATTCAGTCTATGACAGATTAGAATTAGCTCTAATCTTTTCAGGTGTCGGCTCTAAGTTGGGATGCTTGAAATAATAATTTTCGTCCGTCGTGGAGTCAGCTCTAACTTTTCGTAGGATCGACACATCGCGTGCTGGGGTCAACTCTAACAATTACTGGAGTTAGATCTGATTGTGCCCTAAAAAACATAGTCTCTATTTTGGCATTAGAGTCAGCTCTAATTCCCTGCAAGAGTTAGCTCTAATTTCACACAGAAATGAGGCTCGCTATCTTTCGATTAGAGTTGGCTCTAATTACTACAGGAGTTGGCTCTAATCTATGCCGAAAGTATCAAACTATTTCAATACGCTCTGGAGTTGGCTCTAATGCTTCTAGAGTTGGCTCTAATGTTTGAACTTTGACACATGACATTAGAAATAGATTCAAACTCCATTTTCTTTGATTTTGAATAATTAAACATTTTAAATTTCTAAAATACTTAATCAAAATCATTAGTAACATAAGAGATATACTTATATGATTTTTGTTATTCATCAAAATCAATAATTGGGTCAACAGAGTATTGTATTGATTATTTTAAGCCATCGAAGTTCATTTATTACTAATTCTTGAAGTGGTGTTAAATCTCCAACAATCCTCTTTGAAGAGCATTCAAAGCATCCATGAAAGCTTCATTATTGCTGCTGTGCTATTAAAGAAAGAAGCTATCTCGTGTTGAGCTCTTCAAGTTGCTAAGTATATTTTATTGTTCATTTGCTTATTTATTAGGAGCATCTTATATTAAACATTATATTTCTTGTTCTTTGATTAGTTTCATAGTTGTAAAATGTGATTGGAAAGCTAGGATGAAAATCTTCATCCAAGCACTTGCCTATGATCTATGGAGTACCATAGTAAATGGTCCCCATGCACCTACAACTAGATTAAATGGCATGAAAATTCCCAAGCTAGAAATGGAATGGGATGAACATGAATAAAAGTTGGCTCAGCTAAACACTAAGGCCATGAATGTTTTGTATTGCTCATTAGATGCTAATGAATTTAATCACATATCTACTTGTTTATCTGCTATGGAAATATGGGATAGATTAGAGGTTACCCATGAGGGTATCAATCAAGTGAAGGAGTCTAAAATAAATATGCTTGTTCATAGATATGAATTATTTAAGATGGACTATAGTGAATCAATTTCTGATATGTTTATTAGATTTACTGATATCATTGATGGGCTTAAAAGCATTGGTAAATGATGTGGGTGAGCAAGCCTTGTGCGGGTTAACGGAGAAAGCAACTGATGAAACCCTCAGCTTCGGCCTCCGAGGCCCCCCTCGAGGCCCCCTTGGAACTCCGAGGTCCCCTCGGCCTCGGACCTGGCATCCCCTCGGCCTCAAACCTCCAAGGTTCCCTCGGCCTCATACTCATGTCCCCTTGGCCACGGACCTCATGTCCCCTCGGCTTCAGCCCCGGACCCCCTCGGTCTCGGACCCCAGGTCCCCTTAGCCTCAGACTCATGTCTCCTTGGCCATAGACCTCGTGTCCCCTCGGCTTCAGCACTAGAGTCCCTTCGTCCTCGAGCCGCCTAACACGACCACGTGGCCCACCAACCACCTGCAGCTGCCACGTGACCCAGTAACCGTCTGTAACTGCGCATGGCCACTGCCCGTAATGGTGCACACCTGACACGACTAGGCCAACCTGCCACCTGTGGCACCGCTATTGACAGGGCTGGCAGGGCGAGACACCTCTAACATGCCCAGTATCGGTTGCGACCTGTCACTGTCAGTCTGGCCACCCGTCCACTACTGGACAATGGCACCTTGAAATCAGCCACCTTCTGGAAGCAGGAAAAGGGACTCTTGAACAGGTATAAAAATCCACACTCACAACGAGGGAGGGATCTGAACTCAGTTCTCTAGCTATTTCCTATTAGCTCTTTTTCCTCACTGTTCCTGAGTCGCTTACTTGAGCGTCGAAGGGTCCCCACGGGTACAATCGGTCTCTAGAGACTTCTTTGCAGGAGCTTCTTCGAGGAGAAGGATTTCCATTTCCGATGTTGGGGGAATGTGACTTGGCAGCAACAGATTGGCGCACTAGGTAGGAGGGTTGACAGAGAAGAAAGCTCGAACTAGTCAGCTACAGATTCTCCTCCCCTGAGAATTTAAGAAGATGGTGGTGACATGCGCACAGGAGGTTTCCACCAGCCATGCCAGGGGGCATCGCCAGGAGGTTGACCTGCTAGAGGTTGGTCCCCTTGCTCCACAGACCGGCATCCCCGCACCGCCATCGCCACCACCGCTATAGTGGCCAAATGATCGGATCGCCGCTCTCATCATGTAGGTCCAGTCGCTTGTGGCGGCGGTCTAGGTTCTATAGCAGCAACCAGCCACCGCGCAACAGCAGCCGGAGCCACCCTCATCAGTCCCAGAGGTGGTCCAACCTAGCCAGCATTCTTTTCGAAGAAGATCTCCCCTCCGAGAGGTTTGTTACTGCTGTGCTTTGCCCCGACATCATCACCAGAAGGCCGCTAAGAGGTCTCGGTCCCCTACTCGCCATGCTAGCACTTTCCCTATGCGGCGGCATGGGAGGGAGGTGCAGTGCACCCATCTGCATCATCGCCACCTCTCTCTATCCTCTGAGTCTTCAAGGAAGGGGTCCTTTGATGGCCGGATAGCTTGCCGGGCCAAGCACTGACTGGATGAATACAACCAGCAGCTGGAGGAGCTCAGCCGCAGGATCACCAACCCGCCGGAGGTGGATTACGACAACCGTCCACTGCTGTCCTACCGTATAATGGAAGAGCCGATTTCAATCCAATTCTGCCTCCCTTAACTGGACCCATACGATGGGACCACCGATCCCCTAGACCATCTAAAAAGCTACAAGGTTCTCATGCTGGTCCAAGGGGTGACTGACTCCTTGCTTTGCATTTCCTTTCCCGCCACCCTGAGGAAGGCTGCCCGAGCTTGGTACTTCCGCTTGCTGCTGTGGAGTATAAACTCCTTCCGATAGCTGGAGAGGGCCTTCTTGGCTCACTTCGATGCCTGCCGGAAGATCCCCCGAGTGGTAAATAGTCTATTCTCCATCCAGCAAAAAAGTGGTGAGTCCCTGCGGGACTTCGTCGCCCGATTCAAAGAAGCTGCCCTCGAGGTCTACAACGTTGAGGACTCTGTGGCCACTTTGGAATTGAAGTGGGAGCTTTGCCCTTTTGTTTTGCCTACTCCCTCGACAAGAAGCCGCCTGGCTCTGACACCGAACTGCTGAGCCAGGCACAAAAGTACACCCGCACCGATGAGGCCGACTCCTTCCGGCATGAGGCGGATGAGAGTTCCGCTAAGAAGCAAGCTCGTCCGGAGCTTACTAAGGCTCGGCCTAAGAGGCCCAAGCCTCCCCGCTGACTAGATAATCGTCCGCGAGCGCTCGCTCCTAGGGAGGGTCCGTTCACTCACCTACTCGCCCCGATATCTCATATCCTGATGGAGATTGAGCGTGAGCCATATCTCTAGCGCCCTCCTCCATTGAACCCCAAGATTCCCTACAATAAAAATCTGTACTGCCACTTCCACCTGGACCATTGCCACAACACTGAAGACTGTCGCCAATTGAAGAAGGTGATTAAGAACCTTATCCAGTATGGCCACCTGGGGAAGTTTGTTCAGAGAGGTAACCCGAGTGCACCTGGCCCATCAGCACCTCCGCCTTCTAAGGTCAGCATCAACAACGCCCCAACTGAGAAGACAGTGGCCATGATCTCCTGGGGGGCAGGCGGCACATCCAAGAGGCCGCGAAGGGATGAGGGGCTTGATTATGTAATTTCCTTTTCCAAAGGGGACCTAGAGGGGGTAGTTAACAAGAATGATGACAGCGTCGTCATGTCTATGACGATAGCAAAGCACCCTATAAAAAAAATTTTAGTTGATAGTGGGGGCTCAGTGGATGTTTTGAGTTACGATGCATTTGTTCGGATGAACATATCTCCTTCCTTCGACCTGTCACCACACCCTTGATGGGTTTTACCAGAGATTCTATAAGGGTCGAGGGTGAGATCACTCTCCCTATCACAGTCGGAACCCCACCATGTCAGAGCATGATTTTCATGAACTTCCTGGTTGTTCGGATTCCCCTGGCCTACAATGCCATCCTCGAGAGACCCGGTCTGAACCTTCTATATGCAATCATCTTCACCAAAAGATTGCTCGTGAGGTTTCTGTTGGCCCAGATGACAACCCAAGAGGGGGGGGGTGAATTGGGTTCTTTAAAAAATTTAACCTCTTAGAAAAAATTGTTTGCTTAAGATGAATGAAAGTAAATGCAATGTAAATATAAAGCACAATCAATGAGATAGAGATAGAGATAGAGACAATAGAAGCACAGCAAACACAAAGATTTTATAGTGGTTCGGTGTATCCAACACCTACGTCCACTCCCAAGATCCACTTGGGTCCACACTATAATCTCCTCGATTACAGCCGAGTTGTTTTACAAGCTCACAACCCAAACTTGTTGTTTTACCCGGGATCACAACGAACCCAGCCGATTTTTCGGGCTCAGCAGCACACAACCCTAAACTCAAGCTATTCTAGCTTGACCCGAGGTTAACAACCTCCACTAGTTTAATCCCCTTGATTGAACTAGGAACAAACAAAAAGAATATAGTTTTTCAAAGATACACAGATCCTCAATGAGCAAATATTCAAAAATAAGTAAACAAGTTTAGAAAAGCCTGATTTGAAGTTGTTTGGCTTTGAGCTTTTCTTCCTTTCTTCTTTTCCTCTTCTCCCTTTGAATGATGAATCAAGCCTCAGCTTTAATCCCTCACAGTCGTTGCAGTTGAGAAGATTGGAAATGGAAGAAACAGAGCTTTTACTTCAATTTGGGAAATCCACCGATTTTTGATTTGGGCACCTTGGATTCCTCTTTGAGCTTTTTGGAGTGGAAGGATTTGAGTTTGAATGCTTTTCTCTTGGATTTCAGGCTCAAGGTTTCTCGGATTTTTGATTTGAAATATTTTCTAATTTTCCATCTCTTTCTTCTCTTTTTTTCAAACGGGTGTTTTCCCCTTTTTATAGATTTTCTTCAATCCATTTTTGGGATGAAACTAGACGTTGGAGTGTACCTAGAAACAAAATATATCCGTTAGAAATTAGGTAAAATAGAAATATTACCGTTAGAGCTGATCTGGCATTTTAAATTTTCGTCCCAGTCAGGTTGGAGTCGGCTCCAACTTTTCAGGTGTCGGCTCCAGATCGTTTTACCAAAAATAGAAATTTTCGAGTTCGTTGAGGAGTCGCTCCGAAAAAGTAAATGTCGGCTCGCCATCGTCAGGTGTCGACTCCCGAAAACTGTAGGTGTCGGCTTCAGGATGCTCAAAAAATAAGCATTCTGTCCCCGCATCGGAGTCGGCTCCAGACACTGTAAGTGTCGACTCCGAAACTCTAGGTGTCGGCTCCGAAACTCTAGGTGTCGACTCCGGATCGTATCAAAAATTAGATTAAAATTGAATTGGCCATGGGGTCGGCTCCAGACTTTCTAGGTGTCGACTCCAAGCTCTGAAACTTTGAAATCTCTGATTTTATTTGATTCAAAATTCATTTCTTAATTCCTTTAAATTGATCAAATAAATTTAAGTCCTGAAACACTTATAAAATCCATTAGTAATCAAATATACTCAATTCCTTTATTAATCATCAAAATCAATAAATGGATCAACAATCTTCCCCTTTTTGATGATTATAAAAACATTGAGTATATGCATAGAATTCTTAAATTAAAAAATTATCAAGGAAGTGATCTTCACGAGTAAGCTCCCCCTGAATAAGGTAGCTCCCCCTATGAAGTTCAAATTATTCTTCCTCTTACTTTACATATTTGGTACTTAAGATTTCTTTATGCATAGTCAAATCAATTTGATTATTAATCCACATCAATTAAATAACTCAATATCATATTAATCAATTAACTTCATTAATTTTTCATATTAATCAATTAAATAACTTGATTTTTATATTAAACAATTAATGCAACATAACTTTCTCCCTCTTAATGCATATACAACCATAATTCTCTCCCCTTTTTTGTAATCAACAAAAAGGTAAAGAATATTTCACAATGCATCAAAAGATAATTTTCATTGCATCAAAAGTTAAGTATTACATCAAAATACTCATTCATCAAAATAGCCTTCATTACATCAACACATAAACTTCATTACATCAAAATGTAAATTACATTTCATCAAAATTACATTAAGATATCAACATTAAACATTCATTACATCAAAAGTTCTTCCTCACTATTCTTGTTAAATGATCTACAATATTTTTCATTCCATCACATTGAAGCTTAACATAGTCTTTAAGTCTCTCATCAACAAATGTGCAAGCTGTTAAGATTTTATCTTGAAGCTCGGCGTTGCACCTTGAATAAGTTTCACTATCTCCACAAATCTCTTTAAGTTCTTCAAAGATGTTCTTTAAATCACCACTTAAAGATTCTGCAGAGGAGTTGAGAGTTGATTCAATTTTTGCAATCCGATCATCAAGTGAATAAAGTGATTCTTTTATATTCATGAATTGACTATCAAACTCATCCTTCTGAGCAGCAAACAAACTTTTTAATTGCTCCATTTGAAGGTCTGAGAATCCAGCTGAAGAAGTGGATGGTTGATCATTAACATGTGCAGGTGCAAGAGCAGGAGCAGGAATGGGACTCCTAGGCTATGGAGAAGGAACCCTAACTGATGGTCCAGCCTCGCAAGGCTCAGAAACTCTCGGCACAGGGGCTCTCTCATCAAGGTGTCCTTTCCTATCCCACTGTCCATTCACTTTAGCAAAACCCATCCGATGCAATGTTGCCAAACTATAGTAGTCGGTGTGCCTCAGGTTCTTAGATGGTTCATTCTCTTGAATTACAACCCCTTGGCTCTTAAAAACCATAGTAAGCACCATGCCATATGGTAGGGATGATCTTCTCTTCCCTCCAGCTTCCGCCATATAAAATATCATCATAGCTGCAAGGTTGATTGGCTGTCCAGTCAAAACACTATCCATATAACAATGTCTCGCTCGAGACATACTCAAACCGACCGGTCTTCGGAAATAAAATTCTACTGCAAATGTTGTGTAATAATCTCAATTCCAAAGGTAATTGATTAGCTCTTATCTCCTCAAACTCAGTCACTTCCCTTCCTAACATCCTTGAAAGAGCCGCTGACCTATCACTGTGCATGTCAGCTGCTAAACCGGTAATTGGGATGCTAAGGAGGTTTCCAAGCTTTTGAAAGGTAAGGTGAATCCTCTTATTTCTTACTGAGCTAACTAAACCGCCATCACCTCTAGCCAAATTAAAATAAAATTCTTTTACTAAGGCTGGATAAGTGGGAACATCTAGAGAGCAGAGCTTATCCCAGCCCATTTCCTTTAATTGACTACCGATTGAAAAACCCTCGGTTTCAAACAGATCAAAATCAATCTTTCTCTCCATTGTGATAACCCTCCCGGCTAAGGTATCTACCTGAGTGGAAGAGGTGTTGGGGTTGTCTGAATCTGTGGACGAATCATTGCTTGGAGTCGGCTCACGAGCGGGACGACGTGCAGACCGTTTTCCCGTGGTCACCGGCGCTCCAATCACTGATTCCCTCCTTTTGGGTGCCATTAGATCTTTGGGAAGTTTTGATTTGGATGAATTAGAGGTGGGGAAGTTTTGGAAGAATTTTGGAGGAGTTTGGTTAGGATTTGAGAAGTTATGAAATGATGAGGTGTCGACTCTGCCCTAATAAATCAATTTTGGAATCCCAGGTGTCGACTCCGCAAAGTCGGGTGTCGACTCCAAATCGCTAACACAGTCAGCGCTCGAACTGGAGTCGGCTCCACTTATACGGGTGTCGGCTCCAAGGTCAAGGACCGAGAGCGACACAGTCAGAGGTGTCGACTCCTCATTCTGAGGTGTCGACTCCAAAGACAGTTTCAGAAAAAAAAATAGAGATTCAAATGACTGAAACTTGTCAAAAAGAGTTCAATAAAAATTTCAAAAATCTTGAAATATCAAGGATCAAATAGCTCAAATGACTAGATAATTTGTCCTTAAAATTGTGAGAGGATTTTCAAGAAATTTATAGAAATCTAGATTCTCATTCCTTAGGGTTTCAAAATCACTCTAAAGGATCACATATTCCTAATTCACCTCTAAGATAACAAAATCTCTCTTCATTCAAGGGTTTTGTAAATATGTCAGCTAATTGTTCCTCTGTATTAACATATTCAAGACAGATTTCATTATTAGCTACATGTTCTCTTATAAATGATATCTAATTTCAATGTGTTTTGTTCTTGAATGTTGAATTGGATTTTTAGTTAGATTTATTGCACTTGTATTATCACATCTAATTGGAGTTTTATCAAGGGTTATGCCATAATCTTCAAGTTGTCTCTTAATCCAAAGGATTTGAGCACAGCAACTTCCAGCTGCAACATATTCTGCTTCAGCAGTAGATAATGCAACCGAATTTTGCTTTTTGCTAAACCAAGAGATTAAGTTACATCCTAAGAATTGACATGCACCACTTGTGCTTTTTCTATCTAATTTACATCCAGCATAGTCAGAATCAGAATATGCAATTAAATTTAAAGTTGAGTCTCTAGAGTACCATAAACCTACATTTTTAGTTCCACTTAAATATCTTAAAATTCTTTTTACAGCAATTAAGTGAGATTCTTTAGGTTCAGATTGAAATCTAGCACATAAACATACTGCAAACATAATATCTGGTCTACTAGCTGTTAAGTAAAGAAGAGATCCAATCATACCTCTATAATGTTTTTGATCTACTTTCTTACCATCTTCATCTTTGTCCAATTTGCACGAAGGACTCATAGGAGTTCCAAGTGGCTTGATTGACTCCATTCCAAACTTCTTGAGCAGTTCTTTTGTGTATTTGGCTTGATTGATGAAAATTCCTTCTTTGCTTTGTTTGATTTGAAGTCCTAGGAAGAAGTTGAGTTCTCCCATCATACTCATTTCAAACTCACCCTGCATCAACTTAGCAAATTCTTGACATAACAAGTTGTTAGTAGCACCGAATACAATATCATCGACATATATTTGTACTACTAATAAATCTTTATCTTTTCTTTTCAAAAATAATGTTTTATCAACATTTCCTCTTACAAAATCATTTTCAATTAAAAATTTACTTAATCTTTCATACCAAGCTCTAGGTGCTTGTTTCAAACCATATAGTGCTTTGTGTAATTTAAAAACATGATTTGGAAATTCATGATCTTCAAAACCAGGTGGTTGTTCAACAAACACTTTCTCATTTATAAATCCATTTAAAAATGCACTTTTAACATCCATTTGAAATAAATTGATATGCATATGACATGCAAATGCAAGTAATAATCTAATTGCTTCAAGTCTAGCTACAGGTGCAAAGGTTTCATCAAAATCAATTCCTTCTTCTTGATTATATCCTTTTGCAACTAATCTAGCTTTGTTTCTAATTACTATGCCATTTTCATCTAATTTATTTCTAAATACCCATTTTGATCCTATAACAGAATGATCTTTAGGTCTATCTACAAGAGTCCAAACATTATTCCTAGTAAATTGATTTAATTCTTCTTGCATAGCTAACATCCAATTATTATCTTTTTCTGCTTCTTCAATAGTTTTAGGTTCAATTTGAGATACAAATGCAAGATGATTATTGATGTTTCTCATTGATGATCTAGTTCTTACTCCTTGAGATGGATCACCTATAATTAATTCTCTTGGATGACCATAGGCATATCTCCAATCTCTAGGTAGATCTATATCATTATGATTTGCATCAACAACATCAACACTAGGAGAATCATTATCTTTAGCTTCTTGTTCATGATCTGAAGATACATCTATATTCAATTTTTCAATATCTCTTTCTAGAATGTTTGTATCTTCCTCATCATCAATCTTTTCAGAACTTGATGCTAAAGATTCATCAAAAATTACATGAATAGATTCTTCTACAACTAAGTTTCTCTTGTTAAATACTCTATAGGCTTTACTAGATGTTGAATATCCTAAGAAAATGCCTTCATCGATTTTGCATCAAATTTTCCTAGATTATCTTTGCCATTATTATGAATGAAACACTTACAACCAAATGCATGAAAATAACTTATGTTTGGTTTTCTATTATTCCATAGTTCATAAGGTGTTTTCTTAATGATTGGCCTAATTAGAGCTCTATTAAGAATGTAGCATGCCGTGTTTATAGCTTCCGCCCAAAAGTATTTTGGTAGGTTGCTTTCACATAGCATGGTACGGGCCATGTCTTCTAAGGTTCTATTTTTCCTTTCAACTACTCCATTTTGTTGCGGTGTTCTAGGTGCTAAAAAATTATGATGAATGCCATTTTCTATGCAAAAGTTTTCAAATAAATGATTTTCAAATTCAGTGCCATGATCACTTCTTAGAGACACTATGGTGTTGTTTTTCTCATTTGTGACCTTCTTGAAGAATTTCAGAAATAATGGAAAGGTCTCATCCTTATGAGCTAAAAATATTACCCAAGTGTATCTAGAATAATCATCTACAATCACAAGACCATATTTCTTTCCTCCTAGACTTGTGGTTCTAGTAGGTCCAAAAAGATCCATGTGAAGTAGTTCAAGAGGCCTAGAAGTGGAAACAATATTTTTAGTTTTGAAAGAATTTCTAGTTTGTTTTCCAAATTGACATGCATCGCAAATTTGTTATTTTCAAAATCTAGTTGTGGAAGTCCTTTTACTAAATCCATTCTAATTAATTTTGAAATAAGGTGTGTGCTTGCATGACCTAATCTACGATGCCACAACCAACCAATCTCATTCATATTAGCATTATTAGCAAACTAAGCAATGATTACTAGTAGACAAATTGTCTAAATCAATCAGTATACATTGCCATTTCTATTTCCAATAAAAACAATGCTATTATCAATGGGATTAGAAACTGTGCAAATAGAAGATTCAAATGATACTTTAAAACCTTTATCACATAATTGACTAATGCTAATTAAATTATGTTTCAAACCATTAACATATAAGACATTTTCAATATATGTGGAGGGAGTTATTTGAATGTTACCAAACCCCAAGATTTGGCCTTTGCCATTATCACCAAATGTAACTACTCCTCCTCTTTTGCTTTCAAGGGTGATGAATTGATCCTTGTCACCCGTCATGTGCCTTGAGCAGCCGCTATCGAGATACCACTTTCGCTTTGATCTTTTGGCCGCAAGACACTCCTGCAAAAATAATTAAGTCTTATATTTAGGTACCCAAGCCTTCTTGGGTCCTTCATGGTTAGTAGCATAAAAGACTGTTCCTTTGGGAACCCATATCTTCTTTCCTTTGTTATTTAACTTCTTTTCAATTTTCTTAAAATTGCATTCAAAAACTTTGTGTCCCTTCTTGTTACAGTAATGACATGTAACATTATCATTGTTTTGTTCCTTTCTAAAAAAGTTTTTGACAAATTTTTGCTTTAAGTTAGGTCTATAACCTAAACCAGCCTTATCATATACGGCTCTTTGATTACTTAACGATAAATTAAGTTTTTCAGAACTATAAGTGAATTTATCAATAATATTTTTATATTTATCAACTTCCTTCTTTAGTTTATCATTTTCATTGGAAATTGATTCTTTTTCTTTTGACAGATTTTTATTTTCAGATTTCAGCACTTTAGTTTCATTATTAAGATTTTCTTTTTCTTTAATGAAGTTAAATTTTTATTTTTAAAAACTTATATTTCTTTTTCAAAACTTTGAAATCACCAACAAGTTCATTAAAAGCATCAAACAATTCATCAAAAGCAAAGTCATCACAAAGATTTTCGAACTTACCTCACTGTCGTCGTTTGCCATAAAGCAAATGTTTGCAACTTCCTTTTGATCTTCCTCTGAAGAAGATTCATCACTATCACTCCAGGTTGCAACATAGGCTTTCTTCTTCTTCTTAAAAGTCTTTTTCAGTTGAGGACAATCATATCTATAATGCCCCGGTTTCTTACATTCATAGCAAATCAAGGGCTCTTTCTCTTTGTCCTTGTCCTTATCTTTTTCTTTTTCTCCTTCCATCTTAGCTCCAAATTTCTTTTTGTGGAAGGGTTTCTTTCTCCTCATGAATTTTTTGAATTTTCTTGCTAGAAGAGCTGTATCATCATCATCATTTTCACTACAGCTCTCCTCACTTTCAGCAGCCTTAAGAGCTATGGTCTTTTTCTTTTTCACATCCTCTTCTATGTGCTGCTTCATGGTCAATTCATGGGTCATTAGGGATCCTAGAAGCTCCTCTAAGGGTAAGGTATTGAGGTCCTTTGCTTCTTGGATTGCTGTCACCTTCGCTTCCACGTTCTTGGAAGTGACCTGAGAATTTTACAAACAAGTTCATAGTTAGAATATGTTTTGCCTAAACTTTTCAAACCATTTACAATATCAGTAAATCTAGTGTACATGCATGCTATAGTTTCAGTTTGTTCCATGCTAAATAATTCATATTTGTGCACTAGAATATTGATCTTAGATTCTTTAACTTGATTGGTACCCTCATGGGTAACCTCTAATCTATCCCAAATCTCCTTTGCGGAATTACATGTAGAGATTCTATTAAATTCATTAGCATCTAAAGAGCAATACAAGACATTCATGGCCTTAGCATTGAGCTATGCCATTTTCCTATCATTATCATTCCAATTCCTTTCGAGCTTCGGAACAATAGTGTCATCAACAATGTGTGTGGGTGTACTAGGTCCATTAATTATAACATCCCATAATTCATAATCAGAAGCTTGAATGAATATCCTCATTCTTGCTTTCCAATATGAATAGTTGGAACCATTAAATAGGGGAGGTCTATTCGTAGAATGACCTTCGGCAAATGATCCAACATGAGCTGCCATTTGGATTTTTAGCTCTTGATCGTGTGATCAAAATCTAATGAGCACTTGCTCTGATACCAATTGTTGGCCCAGATGACAACCCAAGAGGGGGGAGGGTGAATTGGGTTCTTTAAAAAATTTAACCTCTTAGAAAAAATTGTTTGCTTAAGATGAATGAAAATAAATGCAATGTAAATATAAAGCACAATCAATGAGATAGAGATAGAGATAGAGACAATAGAAGCACGGCAAATACAAAGATTTTATAGTGGTTCAGTGTATCCAACACCTACGTCCACTCCCAAGATCCACTTGGGTCCACACTATAATCTCCTCGATTACAGCCGAGTTGTTTTACAAGCTCACAACCCAAACTTGTTGTTTTACCGGGATCACAACGAACCCAGCCAGTTTTTTGGGCTCACCAGCACACAACCCTAAACATAAGCTATTCTAGCTTGACCTGAGGTTAACAACACTAGTTCAATCCTCTTGATTAAACTAGGCACAAACAAAAAGAATATAGTTTTTCAAAGATACACAGCTCCTCAATGAGCAAATATTCAAAAATAAGTAAACAAGTTTAGAAAAGCCTGATTTGAAGTTGTTTGGCTTTGAGCTTTTCTTCCTTTCTTCTTTTCCTCTTCTCCCTTTGGAATGATGAATCAAGCCTCAGCTTTAATCCCTCACAGTCGTTGCAGTTGAGAAGATTGGAAATGGAAGAAACAGAGCTTTTACTTCAATTTGGAAAATCCACTGATTTTTGATTTGGGTGCCTTGGATTCCTCTTTGAGCTTTTTGGAGTGGAAGGATTTGAGTTTGAATGCTTTTCTCTTGGATTTCAGGCTCAAGGTTTCTCGGATTTTTGATTTGAAATATTTTCTAATTTTCCATCTCTTTTTCTCTTTTTTTCAAACGGATGTTTTCCCCTTTTTATAGATTTTCTTCAATCCATTTTTGGGATGAAACTAGCCATTGGAGTGTACCTGGAAATAAAGTATATCCGTTAGAAATTAGGTAAAATGGAAATATTACCGTTAGAGCTGATTTGGCATTTTAAATTTTCATCCCAGTCAGGTTGGAGTCGGCTCCAACTTTTCAGGTGTCGGCTCCAGATCGTTTTACCAAAAATAGAAATTTCTGAGTTCGTTGAGGAGTCGGCTCCAAAAAAGTAAGTGTCGGCTCGCCATCGTCAGGTGTCGGCTCCCAAAACTGTAGGTGTCAGCTCCAGGATGCTCAAAAAATAAGCGTTCTGTCCCCGCATCGGAGTCGGCTCCAGACACTGTAAGTGTCGACTCCGAAACTCTAGGTGTCGGCTCCCAAACTCTAGGTGTCGACTCCGATCGTATTAAAAATTAGATTAAAATTGAATTGGCCATGGGGTCGGCTCCAGACTTTCTAGGTGTCGACTCCAAGCTCTGAAACTTTGAAATCTCTGATTTATATTTGATTCAAAATTTATTTCTTAATTCCTTTAAATTGATCAAATAAATTTAAGTCTTGAAACACTTATAAAATCCATTAGTAATCAAATAAATATACTCAATTCCTTTATTAATCATCAAAATTAATAAATGGATCAATAGTTTCCCACCAGCAAAGGAGTCAAGAGATGTGGGGGGAGCATATCCCACTACCACTTTGCTACCATATGGCCCCAGCCCGTAGGGGGTGGTGTCTGCACCGGCACCAGAATCACTCGACCCCAAGACTTGGAGAGGAGGGGGGATCCAGCCGAGCGCCTGCTAACTTTCCCACTAGGGGATGACCTGATGAGGATGGTTCAGGTTGGAACGCTACTTTCGGAGGAGGCACGCGAGTATCTTCTAGCCTTCCTGCATGCCAACTCTGATGTCTTTGCATGGTTGGCATCTGACATGCCAGGTATATCCGAGGAGGTAATCACCCATCAGCTTAACATTAAATCAGAATGCTGACCCATCCAGCAGAAGAAGAGGAGCTTTGTCCCCGACCGGCAGAAGGCCATTGGCGAGGAGGTTCGTAAGCTGATGGCTGCTAGCCACATCCGAGAGGTCCACTACCCCAACTAGCTAGCCAACGTCATGATGGTCCATAAGGCTAGCGAGAGCTAGAGGATGTGCGTGGACTTCACTGATCTCAACAAGACGTGCCCCAAGGACAGCTTTCCACTACCTCGGATTGACTAGCTGGTGGACGCCACATCCGACTATGAGACCCTCAGTTTCATGGATGCCTTCTTCGAATATAATCAAATCAAGACGAACATGGCAGACTAAGAGGCTACCTCATTTGTGACCGAAAAGGGCATATACTATTACAAGGTAATGCCGTTCGGTTAAAGAATGCTGGGCCACCTATCAGAGGCTGATGAATAAGGTCTTCGAGGACTAGATTGGGCGCAACATGGAGGTATACGTAGACGACATGCTGACCAAGAGTATCTGCACTGCTGACCTTGTTGTCGACCTGGCAGAGACATTCAACAATCTCTACTGGTACCAGATGAGGCTAAACCCATGCAAGTGTGCTTTCGGAGTGACAACAGGCAAGTTCTTGGGCTTCATGGTGATGTAGCGGGGGATCGAGATGAACCCCGATAAAATCCGAGCTATCCTTGACATGGAAGGCCCCCGACTAGCAAGAAGGAGGTGCAGCGCTTAACTGGAAGGGTGGCAGCCCTGAACTGGTTCTTATCCAAGTCGGCGGAGAGGTGTCTACCTTTCTTCAAGGTACTGCGCAAAGTCAACAGCTTTGAATGGATGAAGGAGTGCCAAAAAGCCTTTGAGGAGTTGAAGGAATTTCTATCCACTCCACCGCTGTTGTCCAAGCCGAGGAGTGGGGAGGAGCTCTTTCTCTACCTTGCAACTTCCCCCGAAGCCGCCAGCTCCATGCTTGTATGCATGGATACCGACGGGATGCAAAGGCTAGTTTACTACACCAGCAAGGTGCTTCATGATGTGGAGACCAGGTATTCCAGGACCGAAAAGATCATCTTTACCTTGATTGTCTCTGCTCAGCACTTCATGCCCTACTTCCAAGCCCATCCTATTGTGGTGCTCACGGACCAGCCCCTTCGAACAATCTTATCCTGTCCTAACACCTCCGGCCTACTCGCAAAGTGGGCCATCAAGCTTGGGGAGTTCAACTTGTCCATCTGACCAAGGTCTGTAATGAAGTCCAGGTGCTAGCTGATTTCCTGATCGAATGCACTTGGGCCGAGGAGCAGCTGGCGGAACCACACTTGGAGTCCCCCATGGCGGCATAGGCGGGAGAGGACTGGATCCTTCATGTAGATGGCGCATCTAACTCTTAGAGGAGTGGAGCTGGGCTCATCCTCGCAAGCCCCAAGGGAGAGGCGGTGGAGTATGCTCTTCGTTTCCTTTTCCCCGCCACCAACAACCAAGCAGAGTATGAAACCTTACTGGTGGGAATGAAGTTGGCCGATGAGCTCGGAGCAAGATGTCTCAGGGCTTTCACTGACTCTCAGCTTGTCTTCGAGCAAGTGGCTGGGGAATACAAAGCTCGAGATCCAGCCATGTACCGTTACCTGAGTAAGGTCCAATCTTAGGCCTTCCATTTTGCTTACTTCCGTGTCAGTTACATTCCCAGAGGAGAGAATGCCAAAGCTAATGCACTATCCCATTTCACCACCTCGGCTGATGGGATCTTGGGAAGAACGTATATGGAGCATTTGGAGGTCCCAAGAATCGAAGCCACAGAAGAGGCCCTGCCAGTCACGCAGGAACCCTCTTGGATGGATGCTTACATCCGGTACCTTACTGATGGTGCCCTTCCCAAAGATTTGACTGAGGCCAGGCTACTCAAGCGATGAGCTCCTAAGTTTTTGATGATGGACAGGCAGCTCTATCGAAGGTCCTTCTCATACCCAGTCCTCAAGTGCGTCAGCCCTACGGAAGCTGATTACATCCTATGGGAGATCCATGAGGGCATTTGTGGGAGTCATCTGGGGGGCAAAGCACTGGCATATAAATCCCTCCACCAAGGGTACTATTGGCTGATGATGAAGGAGGACGCCGCCGAGTTAGTTCAAAAGTGTGACAACTGCCAATGACATGCCAACATCCAGTGGCACCCGACCTCTTAGCTGAGCCCCCTAGTGGCCCCTGGCCTTTTGCCAAGTGAGGGATGGATATCCTAGGACCATTTCCCCCAGCCTCTGACCAGCGCAAATTTCTGTTGGTGGCCGTTGACCACTTCACCAAATGGATCAAGGCCAAGGCACTGGCTAAGATCACCGAGGGCAAAGTAAGATCCTTTTTCTAGAAGTCTATAATCTGCCAGTTCGAACTACCGCATACCCTCATCACTGACAATGGTCGGCAGTTCGACAACACACCCTTAGAGGATTTTGTATCGAGCTAGGTATTCATCAGCGGTTCACCTCTGTCGGTCACCCTCAGACCAACAGTGCAACCGAGGTAACAAATCGCATTATCCTCTAAGGACTCAGAGCGCGATTGGATGACTTCAAAGGGAGATGGGTGGAGGAACTTCCCAATGTATTATGGGCCTACCACACAACGCCACGGGCTCCTACGGGGGAGACCCCCTTCAGTCTTTTCTTTGGGTCCAAAGTTGTCATCCCTATGGAGATCGGCATCCCAAGCCCCCGAAGGAGTCTTACGATGAGGAGGACAACTCGAACCAGCTGCAAGCAAACCTTGACCTTATGGAGGAGGTACGTGACCGAGCGCGACTCCGGATGGCTGCCTACCGATAGTGAACCACCAGGTATTATAATGCTCGTATCCATCCAGAACATTCCTGCCATGAGACCTAGTCCTCAAACAGGCTAAAGTATCGAAGCCGATGGAAGGAGGCAAGTTGTCGCCGAATTAGGAAGGACCCTATCGAGTCACCGAAGCTCTCCATCATTGAGCGTGCTGAATCGAAGGACTAGATGGAAAGTTGTTCCCTCAGACTTGGAACTCTGACAACCTTCGTCGGTACTACCAGTAATGTATCCCTTCTATACATTGGGCGAATTATTCATATTCTTTTGGCTCACCTATCCCACATTTCATATTAATAAAAGTTTGTTCGAGTAACTCATCTTTTTAGCAAAATTCCGAGGCCAGCTTGGCACTTCAAGCCCGATGTACCATCGGCACTCAAAAGCCCAAGGCCAGCTTGTCACTTCAAGCCCAATGTACCATCGGCACTCAAAAGCCCGAGGCCATTTCGGCACTTCAAGCCCGATGTACCATCGGCACTCAAAAGCCCAAGGCCAGCTCGGCACTTCGAGCCCGATGCACCATCGGTACTCAAAAGCCCGAGGCCAGCTCAACACTTTGAGCCTGATGTACCATCGGCACTCAAAAGCTCGAGGCCATCTTGGCACTTTGAGCCTGATGCAACATCGGCACCACCAGACTGAGGCCCGCTTTGGAGTTCTAACGGTAGCTCGGTGCTGCAGGCTCCCCATAAAGGCTTGCACCTATGCATCAACCTTGGGTTTGCTAAGGGGATCTTCGAGTCGAACCTCGACACTCACAATAAGGTCCAATCCTATATAGCAACTAAGTCATGGATTCGCTCATGGTAAGCAGACAGACGCCACACCCCCCTAGTGCCAACGCAGCCCCTAAGGGTCCTATGGTGACGAGCTGAGAGGGAAGTTACTATACTAGCTAATGAAAGCAGATTTCAAAAAGAATTTTTCATTACTTTAAAGTGTCTACAAAATACCAACCAAGTCAGACTTTAGTACAGAAGGAAATAAGATACAATGGGTCAGGGGTCGGCTGCGGCAGGCTCACCCTCGGACGGTACCCCCTCGGACACCTTGTCCGGCTCTAACTCCATGGCATCGGGGAGGCCCAAGACTCTGGCCACCTTCTCTCAGTAGTCCTTGAACCCCTGTAGATAGACATCCGCAGAGGCTTCGGCTAGCTCGCCGGCGAAGCTAGTGGACTTGCGGAAGTTGTCCATAGCTTCCACAGCCCTCTTCTCAGCCTCGACCGCCTTCTCCTCGGCAATGGTTGCCCTCTCCTCAGCGGTGGCTACGGCGGCTTCTACCTCGTGCGCCTTGGCTTCCTCCTCTGTAGCATGAGAATCCGACCTCCTTGCTGCCGCTTCAGCCTTCTTTGCCCTCTCCTCGACCGCCTTTATTCCAGTGGCAAGGGCGTTGATACGGAAGTCCCGAGCAGTCACGGCCCCCATGGCCTCCCCCAATTGGTCCAAAGCCACCCGAGCACACTCAGCCTTGGCTTCTGCCTGGCGTTCGGCCACCTCCCAAGCCTCTTCCGCCCTCTCAGCCCAGGCTTGGGCCTCGGTAGCCTCCTGCTGAGCCTCGCAGAGAACGGTCTGCCCTTGGTTGATGACCTCCTGTGTGGCCACCAAGGAGTTTTCCGACTGTATCAAAAAGTAAGTTAGTACAAAAGCTAATGGAATACAAGAAATACAAGAAAAGAATTACTAAGTCATGTAGGACACTTACCTGGACAAGAGCCACGAAGGCCTCCCTGAAAAAGGTTGATTTGGGAGATAAGCCACTCTGCCCTGTGCCCATGATTCATCGTGGAGGGCCGAGAAGGGATCACCCCGGCCTTGCCTCCCTCGGCGGCCTCGACTGGCTCGGGCGCAACATGTGCCGGGCTGGGAACCACTGGCACTTCCTCCATGGGCTGCCCCGCTGCTGCCAGGGGGCCCTCACCCAGGCTCGACTCCATCTTCAGCCGGGTTGGCTCAATACCTGGGATGGCGGACTCCGCTGCTGCAGCCCCCTCGCTCCCTCCAGAGGGGGTGTCAGCTGTGAGGTCGACAGAAGGACCAGCCGCTAACTCTCTACGCTCCTAGGGTGGAGAGGACCATGCCGAAGGTTGGCTCAGGGTCGGGGTCCACTGCCTCCTGCTTGGCCCCTCGGCGCCCTTGAGAGCCCTCTTCCTCGTTGTCGTGGCATTTTTAATAATATGAATAGGGATCTTCATCACTGCAAGTCACCAATTGGAGTTAGCAAAAAAAAAAGGGAAAAGAAGAAAAGCAGAAACAGGCTAGGGGTCGGGTCTGCAGCCGATCACCGCTCCGGGAGGCAATGCCCGTGAGTCGGAGGTTGTCCTCCGACAGAAGTTGGTTGCACCGGAGGATCTCGATCGTTAGGAGCTGCCCAAGTGCCTCCCTGTCCCCCGGGATCATTGATGAGTCTTTATTTGGCCTCAAGTCTGGATCCCCCTACCTTGGCTTCACTCCCTCAAGGTCAGCAAAAAAGAATCGGGACTGCCATCCCTTGACGAAAGAAGGAAGGTAAAGTTTTAGGACTCAGCCGGGCCGAGGCTGAAACAACCACCAACCCAACTGTTGCTAGAGGGTGTAGAAGCAGCGAAAGAGGGAGAGTCTGGGCTCAATACCATGGAAGTGGCAAAGTACAATGAAACCGCAGATGGTCCGAATGGAGTTCGGGACCAACTGGGCAGAGGTCAGGGAGTACCGGTCGAGGAGATTAAGGAAAAAAGGATGGTAGGGTAAGCGAAGACCTATCCTGAGGGAGACCTCATAGATAGCAATCCTATCGGGTCAGGAGGAAACTACTCTATCGTCAGGGATCGGTAAGAACAACCCTATGTCCCTAGGGATCTGGTAAAGGGCCTGAATGAGAGCCAGGTCTTGGCCCGTTACCGTGGAGGCGATCCCTGCCGGAGATTCCGTCCCTACCCTCGAAGAGGTACCAGCGGCCAGTGGGTGGCTCCTAGCAGAAGCCCGACCAGCAACTCGCCGTTGAGCTAGAGGCATGTGGTCCTCGGAGGGGGAGGAGGAGGACCACGAGGGAGCAGGAGATGGAGAGGTGCGAAGCCTTGAGGAGGAAATCTGATCCTCAGGATCAGCAGAGGAAGACCAGGACGGAGAAGAGGCCATGAGAGATGAAAGTAGAGCTAGGACAATCAAAGAACTGACCTGGATCGAAAAAGGAAGCAGCAAGGATAGGTTCTCGGGAGGAAGACACAGTCGGGAGAGCCAGAGGAGGAAGACGATCTCAGAGCAAAGTGACAAGATTCAAGGCTTTCCCCCTCCCATGACTTATTAGTTTCAAATCGTCCCGCCTTACCTAACCGGCCATGCGGACTCCCACTATAGGCGGGGTCGCCTTGGTAGGTGCCCGGCATGTGAGACGCTCTGCCTTCAGCCAATAGCGAGGTGTCACTAGTGCCAGCACCGTGATGGCAATGATGGTGGTTGCTTTTTGGGGTTTCCGAGAGGACATTCCTGCTTCGAGGTAGATCTCCGCAGATCTGATGGTTAGCAGAGGCAGTGACGTTTCGGTGCCCAGGTCACCTGCACTAAGGCATCACCACACGTAGAGACACGTGCCCTTCGACAATTGGTAGCACAGTGGGATCAGTCACTGGGGAACTTACACCCCTTTCGCTTCGCATGGGTGGGCCCGCATTGTCTCAGGGACGAGGGGGCATCTGATGTGGCTGATCAAGCCTTGTGCGGGTTAACGGAGAAAGCAACTGACGGAACCCTCAGCTTCGGACCTCCATGGCCCCCTCAGACCTCCGAGGTCCCCTCGGCCTTGGACCTGGCGTCCCCTCGGCCTCGGACCTTCGAGGTCCCCTCGGCCTCGGACTCATGTCCCCTTGGCCATGGACCACGTGTCCCCTCGACTTCAGCCCAGACCTCCTTGGTCTTGGACCCCATATCCCCTCGGCCTTGGACTCATGTCCCCTTGGCCATGGACCTCGTGTCCCCTCGGCTTCAGCCCTGGAGTCCCTTCATCCTCGAGCCGCCTGACACGACCATGTGGCCCACCAACCGTCTGCAGTCGCTACGTGGCCCACTAACCGTCTGCAACTGCACATGGTCACTGCCTGTAACGGTGCACGCCTGACACGACTAGGCCCATCTGCCACCTATGGCACCGTGCCTGATAGGGCTAGCGAGGTGAGATACTTCTGACATGCCCAGTGTCGGTTGTGACCTATCACTGTCAATCTAGCCACCCGTCCGCTACCGAACAGCGGCACCTTGAAATCCGCCACCTTCTAGAAGCGAGAAAAGGGACCCTCGAACAGGTATAAAAACCCATACTCACAATGAGGGAGGGATCTAAACTCAAGTTCTCTAGCTTATTTCCTATTAGCTCTTTTTCTTCAATGTTCCTGATCTGCTTACTTGAGCGTCGGAGGGTCCTGACCGGTGCAACCAATATCCGGAGACTTCTTTGTAGGAGCTTCTTCAAGGAGGAGGATCTCCGTTTCCTGGCGTTGGAGGAAGGTGACTTGGTGGCAACAGTAAATCATATTCTAATGCTGATCTTATGAGGAAGGTATTACGGTCTTTGCCTAGGTCTTGGGAGGCCAAAGTCACCACTATTCAAGAGGCAAAGGATCTAAATGCTTTACCTTTGAAAGAATTATTGGGATCCCTCATGACTCATGAACTTCAAGTTAAGAAACACACCGATGAGGACGAGTCAAAAAGAAGAACTATGGCTCTCAAAATTTTTGATCAAAAGGAAGAGTCGGATGAATCTATGGAGGAAAGTGATGATAAGGACATGACCTTCATTACTAGAAAGTTTAAAAGGTTTATGTAAAGAAAAAAAATTTGGAGAAAAATGGAAACTATTTATGAAAGGAGATGAAAATAAAGAAAAAGAAAAGAAAATTATATGTTATGAATGCAAAAGGCTGGGACACTTTAAATCGAAATGTCCACAACTTAAGAAAGGTCCCAAGAAATTCAAGAAGAAGGTAATGATGGCTACATGAAGTGATTGTGAAAATTCAAGCTTCGAGGGAGATGAAAAGAATGAAGTAGCTAATCTTTACTTCATGGCGGACAACAAGAAGGTAAGTCCAAGTTTTCTTGATGACTTTTCATTTGAAGAACTGCATGGTGCTTTTTATGAGTTAGTTGATGATTTTGCTAATCTTAGTTCCAAAAATAAAGATTTAAAAAATCATATACAAAATCTAATTTTAAAAAATAATAAATATATTAAAGAAAATGATCTTTTGAAGAAAAAAAATAAAGATTTGAAAATTGAAGTTGATAGACTTAAACCTATAGTAGATAAATTTGCTTTTGAGTTCTTTAAAACTAAATATGATTTTAGATAGCCAAAAAGCTATTTTTGATAGAGCTGGATCAGGCTATAATTCCTTTAGAAAATAAAAATCTTTGAAAAACATTTTCATACATGCTGGTCAATCTTCTAAAGTAACCTATTTTAAATATAATTTAAAGGGACAAAAGTCCTATGCATGTAGTATTAAAAAGGTTTGGATTCCAAAAGAAATCATATTGACTAACCCTAAAGGATCCAAGAAAGCTTGGGTAATTAAAAGTAAAACGTGATATTGTGTTTGCAAGTGTGTCTTGCAATCTATAGATCTAAAAGAAAGTAGTATCTTGATAGCGGTTGTTCAAGACACATGGCGGGTGATGAATCGCAATTCATCACTTTGGAATCAAAAGATAGAGGTATGGTTACCTTTGGAGATAATGGCCAAGGTAAAATCATTGGCATTGGTAAAATTGATATTACACCGCATACATATATTGATAATGTTTTATTAGTTAGTGGTTTAAAGCATAATCTATTAAATATTAGTTAATTATGTGATAAAGATTTAAAAGTGATTTTTGAATCATTTGTTTGCATTATTCTAATCCTGCTAACAATGTACAAAATTTATTGGTCATAAGCATGAAAATATTTATACTGTTGATTTGAATGATTTAAATGACCATGATTTTGATTTTCTAGTTGTTATGAATGCTAAAGTTGATGAATCTAGTTGGTTATGGCATTGTAGAATTGCACATGTTAGCATGAATTTTTTTAAAAATTATTTAAAAAAGATTTAGTCAAAGGTTTATCAAAGTTGAATTTTAAAAAAGATAAGATTTGCGATGCATGTCAATTTGGAAAACAAACTAGAATTCCATTTATATCAAAAAATATAATTTTAACTACTAGGACATTGAAATTATTGCATATGAATTTATTTGGGCCGACTAGAATAACAAGTCTAGGAGGCAAACACTACGATTTTATAATTATCGATGATTTCTCTCGATTTACTTGGGTTTTATTTTTAGCTAGAAAAGATGAAGCATTTTTTGCATTTCAAAATCTATTCAAAAAGATTACAAATAAAAAGGGAGTTTCAATTTTATCTATTCGAAGCGATCATGGAAAAGAATTTGAAAATCATCTTTTTGAAAGTTTTTGTAATGAGCATGGCATTAATCATAATTTTTCTACATCTAGGACACCTCAAAATGGAATGGTAGAAAAAAAAAAATCAAACTTTAGAATAAATGGCCCATACCATGTTGTGTAAGAGCAATCTCCTAAAGTATCTTTGGGCTAAAGCAATCAACACCTCATGTTACATTTTAAATCGAGCTTTGATTAAACCTATTTTGAAAAAGACCCCATATGAGCTTTACGAAAGTAGAAAACCCAAAATTGCATGATTTCGTATTTTCGGATGTCGATGTTTTATCTTGAATAATGAAAAATCAAATCTTGACAAATTTGATATGAAATCTGATGAAGGTATTTTTCTTAGTTACTCTTCTTCTAGTAGAGCTTATAGAGTTTTCAATAAAAGTACCTTAGTGGTTGAAGAATCAATTCATGTTATTTTTTATGAAACTAATGATCTTCCAACAAGGAAGAGAAAGGCTATTGATGATGCAAGAGAAATAGAAAATCAAGTAAAAGATCTTACTCTAGAAGAAAACGAGGAATCAATTGTTCAAGCCGGTCAAGAGCAAATAAATCACGAAGAACTCAAGGTAATCTTGATCTAGAAAGAGATTGGAGGTATGTACATAACCATCCTAAGGAATTTATTATTGGTGATATATCGCAAGGTGTTAGAACTAGATCTTTATTTAGAGATACTTATAATAACTTAGCATTTATTTCTCATATTGAACCTAAATGTTTTGATGATGCTAAGGATAATATAGAATGGATAAATGCTATGCATGATGAATTGAACTAATTTGAAAAAAATAATGTATGGACAATAGTTGATAGACCTCATCATCATCCAATTATTGGGACTAAATGGGTATTTAGAAACAAGTTGGATGAACATGGTAGCATAGTTAGAAACAAAGCAATACTAGTAGCTAAAGGTTATTGTCAGGAAGAGGGAATTGATTTTGATGAAACTTATACTCCTAGAAGCTATTAGATTGTTACTTGATTTTGCATGCTTCATGAATTTTAAGTTATATAAAATGGATGTTAAGAGTGCTTTCCTAAATGGATATATTATCGAGCAAGTATTTGTTGAACAACCACCAAGATTTGAGAACCACTTGTTTTCAAACCATATTTTTAAATTGAATAAAGCCTTATATGGTTTGAAGCAATCTCCTCAAGCATGGTATGATCGATTAAGCAAATTCTTGATTAGCAATAAATTCATTAGAGAAAATGTTGACACAACGCTATTTATTAAAAGAGAAAATGATGATATGCTAAAAAAGAATTACATAAGCATTTTTTAAGTTCAATTTTCTAATGCAACTTCCTATATTGACCCACCAATGGAGTCATTTGCTTCAAAGGCTCTTTTTTTTCTCTTAGAGAGAGTGAGAGAGGAGAATAGTCAAGGTTGAAAAACCTAATGATAAGCATGCATAAATACACCTAAACAATTTTGATATGGGCTTTTTCTACCTGCAAATTCTTGTTTTTGATTTCTTTGGGTATTTTGTTTGTTAAATGCTATTTTTGTTTAAAGAAGCAAGTGAGAATATCAAGTTAATTATCATACTTGTTGTTGGCCCAGATGGCAACCCAAGAGGGAGGGGTGAATTGGGTTCTTTTTAAAATTTAACAATTAAAACTTAAAACCAATTTCACAAGGATTAAGTGTACAAGTGAAGTAATGCAGTAAGTAATGAACACAATGTAAATGAGAGAGAGAGAGACAAAAGCACGATAAACACACAAAGATTTATAGTGGTTCGGTGTATCCCACACCTACATCCACTCCCAAGCAACTCTTGGGTCCACACTATAATCCCCTGATTACAGTTGAGTTATTTTATAAGCTCACAACTCTAACTTGTTGTTTTACATGGGGTCATAACGAACCCAGCCAATTTTCACAGGTTCACCAGCACAAAACCTTAACTTATTGTTTTACACGAGGTCACAACGAACCCAGCCGGTTTTCATAGGTTCACCAGCACAAAACCTTAACCCAAGCTAAACTAGCTTGTCCCGATGTAAACTACCTCAACTAATTCAATCCCCCTGATTGAATTAGCAAACAACGATTCAAAATAATGTTTACAACAAAGTAAAGCTCCTTAAACTGAGCAAATATAATGTAAATAAACAAGGGTAAGAAAAGCCTAATTGAAGCCAAGTGGATTTGAGCTTTTCTTCTTTTCTTCTTTTCCTCCTCTCTTTGAATAGATGAATCAAGCTTCAGCTATGATTCTTGACCGAAATCTGTTGGAGAGAACTTTAAGAAAATAGGGCTTTTGCTCTTCTTTTTTTCTCCTTTGAGAATCATCTAAATTTGAACTTTTAGGGCTTGGGATTTCTCTTGAATCTCTCTTTGAATGATAGGCGTGGACTCAGAGATTTCTCTTTGAAATTTCTCTCTTTTTCACTGAAAATTTTCTTGATATTTTTCCATTTTTTCTCTCTATTTTTCCTCTATTTTTTGAATGGACGAATCCCCCTTTATATAGTCTTAATCTAAGAGTAGGTGAGAAAATAGCCGTTACAAAGTACCTTAGATAATTCTCCATGCAAGAAAATATATCCGTTGAGAGTTAGGTAGAAAAATATATCCGTTAGAGCTGATCTGGCACTTTTGAAAATCATCCTTGACAGGTTGGAGTCGGCTCCAACTTTTCATGTGTTAGCTCCAGATCATGTTTCCATAAATAGCAAAAAATAATTCGACGAGGAGTCGGCTCTGACTTTGCAAAGTGTTGACTCACCACTGACCGGAGTCGGCTCCCGATTTCTGAAGTGTCGGCTCCAAGAAATGCTCCAAAAACATAGTCTTTGTAACTTAGGTTAGAGTCGGCTTCTGAAATCCATGTGTCGGTACCAAAACTTTAGGTGTCGGTTCCGAAACTCTAGGTGTCGGCTCCGAACTATGCCGAAAATATAGGACTGTTCTGATACACTCTGGAGTTGGCTCGAGACTGTTAGGGTGTCGTCTTCAAGTTCTGAACTTAGATAAATTCCATTGAAATTCAATTCAAAACTGATTTCTAAGTACCATTTGGATAAATAACCGATCTTAATCCCTGAAACACTTATCAAATTTATCAGACACACAATGAATATACTCATGGCTTTTGTTAATCATCAAAATCAATAATTGGGTAAATAATTTCTCAATAATTTCCCCAATAATCTTCTCTTTTTTATGATGACAAAAACATTGAGTATATGCATAATCAATTAATGCATAATTGTTAAAACATTCTTAAATTAAGGTTAAGCTCCCCCTTAATAAGATAGATCCCCCTATGTGTGTGCATATGTTGAGTTTCTTGAAAGTTTCATTTAACATGCATATTCAAGTAAGTGCCATTTAAGTAAGTGCCATTCTCTTATAACTTAATATCCTTTCTCCCCTTTGCTTATACATATATCATCTTCTCTCCCATAACATTGATGCATATAAATATATGATATTAATATCAAATACATAATGCATATACGTAAACAACCTTTCTTACCCTTTTTTGTAATCAACAAAAAGGTTTAGAAGGTGCCATTAAGGCTTAAATTAACATCAATTATAGGAATTGAATAATTCAAACATCAAAATCAAAATTCAAGCAACTTAATATCAAAATTCAAGTATCATATTCATTGAATACTGAAACATTACAACAAAATGTTCATTTCACTAAACTTCATTACATCATTCAAATAATCATTCTATCAAAATACAAACTGAACATCATAAAACATCAAACTGAATATCAAAACATTATAGTACATAATTTGTCCTAAATACAAACTAAAGTTCAGGGCTTGATTATACAAAATATAATTTCAACCATACAACAAAGATACATCAAAGTTCATCAAGGTTCATAATCTCACATCAAAAAAAATATATATCAAGGTTCAAAATACGTCAAGGTCCAAATATATTAAAGTTTACAACAAAGTTTATATAAAAAAATTCTAATCTTCAATAGTAACAATAAGATACAAAAATATTAATCATTTAATAATAATCATTTTTCATAACTCAATTGATACCAATTTAAAAACTTTGAATGTAGGATCAAAATATCACTTTTTCATATTGGATCAAGGTAGCAATTTTAAGTTTGATATGCATTCAAATCATTGCCACATATAAGAGTTGATACCACTTTCATACATCAAAGTACTTATAACAGTAAGATATTTGATATTCAATACATCACAGGGCTTAATGTATCAAAGTATCCAAATATTCAAGTAAGTTTCTTCTCCCTCTTACTAATTTAAAAATATGTTGAGATACAATATTAACAGATACCACATCAAATATTTGAGTTCAAATATGCTTACATTCTTCTCCCCCTTAATATTTCAAATTTCGTCTATATGCAATAAAAGTTTTATGCAAGAAATGAAATCAATGTCACATAATCCAAACATTTTATAGATGTATCGTGCTAATCTCAATTTATATATAAAAAATACATAGACATTCTATAACAATCACCATATTTCAATTTCACATTTCATATGATAACATAAGATTTCTTACATAGGTGATATGCAAACAAGATATTACAACAAAATATGCATCACCTTTATCAAATCCTTTTCATTTCACGCATAGGCAATTTATTATAAGTATGATCAAGAAATGATACCACTAATAAAGTAGGCATTTAATAATCCAAGCCTTACAATAAAATCATATCAAGCAAGGAGTAAATAGATCAAGCTAATACCACTAGTTGCCAATCATGGGCCTGCAATCCATATCACTCGACAAATGTACATTTGGATTTCTTCGTGCCAAACTTCTTCAAAAATTTTCTTGAGGTACAAGAATTGGCTAATGAAAATTTCTTTCTTTGATTGCTTGATTTGAAGTCTGATAAAATAATTGATTTTTCCCATTATGCTCATCTCGAACTCCCCCTGCACGAACTTTGCAAAGTCTTGGAACAAGAAATTATTAGTAGCACCAAATATAATGTTATCTACATAAATTTGTACTATTAACATATCATCATTTTATCTTTTAATTCATAATGTTGCTTCAACATTTTCACTAATAAATTTATTGGTAATCAAGAACTTAATAAGCCTATCAAACCATGCCCGGGGTACTTGTCTCAAACCATATAAAGTTTTGTTCAATTGAAATACATGGTTTGGAGACACAAGATTTTTGAAATCGGGTGGTTGATCAACAAATACTTGTTCAGCAATATATTCATTAAGGAAAGTGCTCTCAACATCCATTCAATATAATTTAACATTCATAAAGCAAGCAAATGAAAGAAATAATCTTTAATCTATTAATCAGGAACATATGTTTCATCAAAATCAATATCTTCCTCTTGATTATATCGTTTAGCTATTAATCTTGCTTTATTTCTAATGAAATTATCATGCCCATCCAACTAGTTTTAAATATCCATTTAGTTTCAATAATTAGATGATTATGTGATCTACTAACTAGTATCCATTATCATGCATGCCATTTAGGTTCTATATAAGGAACAAAAACTAAATTATTACATGCATCCCTAAACGATGATCTAGTCTTAATATCATAAGATGGATCACTTAACATTAGCTCTTTAGGATAATTATGGATATACCTTCATTCTCTTTTAAATTTAGCATTACCTTGATGTTGATCATGTTCAATTTCCTTTCTCTTCCAAGGTGAGCTCTTTGATTTGATCATCAATTTTATCTGCATCATTTGAAAGCCTTTCTCTTCCTTGATGGAAGATCGTTAGATTCATCGAATATGACTTGAATTCAAGGTCCTATCATTTCTTTCTACTATAATTATTAACGAAATTTTTAAAGTGATGGTTTTCAAATTTCTTTCTATGAATACTTCTAATAGATAAAATAGGAAAACCTTTTTTTAATGCTTTTAAAGAAATTTCTAAAATATAGGAAAAGCTTTATCCTTGTTAGCTAAGAATAACACCAATGTAAATCGAGAAAATCATCAATAATTATAAATCCATATGTAAAGGTTCTAACAGTCTAGAAGTTGAAATCATATTTTTAGACTTGAAAGAAATTCTGGTTTGTTTTTCAAAACTTGCATGCATCACAAATCTTATCTTTTTCGAAATTCAATTTTGGCAACATTTAACCAAATCCTTTTGAATAATTTAGAAAGAGAATATATGCTAATATAAGCAAGTCTATGATGTCATAACTAGATTCATCAATTTTAGCATTTATGACAACTAGACAATTAAAACTAAGGTCATTCAAATCAACAATATAAACATTTCTAAATATATGACCACTAAATTTCATGCAATTATCAGCAGGATTAATAACTATGCAAAGAGATAATTCAAAATACCTTTAAAATCTTTTTCACAAAACTAGATAATGTTAAGCAAGTTATAATTCAATATATTTATAAGCAGGATATTGTCAATAAAAGTAAAGGGAGTGATACCAATTTTACCAATGCCAAAAATTTTACTTTGGCCATTATCTTCAAGATAACCACACCTCCATCATTACATCCAAAGTGATGAAATGAGATTCATCACCCATCATGTGTCTTGAGCACCCGCTATCAAAGTATCATTTTCTTTTTGCTCCACGGGTTGCAAGACACACCTGCATTCAAAATATCAAGTTTTGCTTCTAGGTACCGAAGCCATCTTGGGTCCTTTACGATTAGTCAAGATGGTTCCTTTTGGAACCCAAATTCTTTTAACATTATTGCAAGAATGTAAATGACAAGAATAAGCTTTGTGACCTTTAATTCCACATTTCAAACATGTAATATTAGGAAAATCATTTTGAGGAACAAAAATATTTTTCAAAAACTTTTGTTTCTTTAAAGGATTATATCCTAAGCCTGCTTTATCGAAAACTGCTTTTTGATTTTCAAGAATCATGTTGAGTTTGGTTGAGCTTAAGGTAAATTTTTCAACAATGGGTTTAAGCTTATTTACTTCATTTTTCAAATTCATGTTTTCTTGTGATAAAGAGTCATTTTCTTTTGAAACATTTTCCTTTTCCAAAGTTAAGTTTCTAGCTTGATTTTTCAAATCTTTATACTTAGAACTAAGTCTTGGAAAATTATCAATTAATTCATAAAATGCACTATGCAATTCATCAAATGTAAAATCTTCTAAAATACTAGGACTTACCTCATTATCATTGGCCATGAAACAAAGATTAGCCTTTTCATTTTCCTCTTCTTCTTCTTCTTCGGAGCTTGATGTGTCACTATCACTCCAAGTGGCTACCATAGCTTTCTTCTTAAATTTCTTGGGACCTTTCTTTAGATATGGACAATCTGGCTTGTAGTGTCCTGGCTCATTGCATCCATAACAGATTATTCCATTTTCTTTTTCATAGCTTGGTCCTCCTTTCAATGATGGCCTCTTTCTTCCATCAAATTTCTTTCTCATAAATTTCTTAAATTTTCTTGTAATGAAAGCTATATCATTATCTTCATCACTTGAGCTCTCAATCTCATCCTTTTGGACAGCACACTTTAGTGCTATAAATCTTTTATTTTTGGACTCATCTTTATCAAGATTTTGACTTTCTTGAAGCTCATGAGTCATCAGCGATCCAATCAATTCTTCAAGAGATAGAATGTTAAGATCTTTGGCTTCTTGTATGGCAGTGACTTTAGCTTCCCAAGACCTATGCAAGGATCTCAATACCTTTCTCACAAGATCAGCATTAGTGTAGGATTTTTTAAGACTTTTCAGCCCATTAATAATATCAGTAAATCTTATGAACATATCAGAAATACTTTCTTAGGATTCTATTTTAAACAGTTCATATTTATGAACAAGCATATTAATTTTGGACTCTTTGACTTAATTGGTACCCTCATGGGTAACCTCTAATCTATCCCAAATTTCTTTTGCAGATATACAAGAAGATATGTGATTAAACTCATTTGCATCTAAAGAACAATATAAAACATTCATGGCTTTGGCATTAAGCTGAGCCATTTTCCTATCATTCTCATTCCAATCCCTTTCGAGCTTAAGAACGATTGAACCATCTACAATGTATGTGGGAGTGCTAGGTCCATTTGTAATGACACTCCATAATTCATAATCTAAAGCTTGAATGAAAATCCTCATTCTTGCTTTTCAATATGAATAATTAGAGCCATTAAACAAAGGTGGCCTATTAGTGGATTGACCTTCAGCAAAGGATGATCCAGCTTGTATTGCTATTTGGATATTTAACTCTTGATTGTTAGATCAAATAAAAATGAGCACTAGTTCTGATACCAATTGTTGGCCCAGATGGCAACCCAAGAGGAGAGGGGTGAATTGGGTTCTTTTTAAAATTTAACAATTAAAAGTTAAAACCAATTTCACAAGGATTAAGTGTACAAGTGAAGTGATGCAGTAAGTAATGAACACAATGTAAATGAGAGAGAGAGAGACAAAAGCACGATAAACACACAAAGATTTATAGTGGTTCGGTGTATCCTACACCTACGTCCACTTCCAAGCAACTCTTGGGTCCACACTATAATCCCCTGATTATAGTTGAGTTGTTTTACAAGCTCACAACTCTAACTTGTTGTTTTACACGGAGTCACAACGAACCCAGCCGATTTTCACAGGTTCACCAGCACAAAACCTTAACTTGTTGTTTTATACGGGGTCACAACGAATCCAGCCGATTTTTATAGGTTCACCAGCACAAAACCTTAACTTGTTGTTTTACATGGAGTCACAATGAACCCAGCCGGTTTTCACATGTTCACCAACACAAAACCTTAACCCAAGCTAAACTAGCTTATCCCAAGGTAAACTACCTCAACTAATTCAATACCCCTGATTAAATTAGCAAACAATGATTCAAAATAATGTTTACAACAAAGTAAAGCACCTTAAACTAAGCAAATATGCAATGTAAATAAATAAGGGTAAGAAAAGCCTGATTGAAGCCAAGTGAATTTGAGCTTTTCTTCTTTTCTTCCTCTCTTTTGAATAGATGAATCAAGCTTCAGCTCTAATTCTTGACCAAAATCTATTGGAGAGAACTTTGAGAAAATAGGGCTTTTGATCTTCTTTTCTTCTCCTTTGAGAATCCTCCGAATTTGAACTTTTAGGGCTTGGAATTTCTCTTGAATCTCTCTTTGAATAATAGGTGTGGACTCAGATATTTCTCTTTGAAATTTCTCTCTTTTTCACTAGAAATTTTCTTGATATTTTTTCCATTTTTTCTCTATTTTTCCTTTATTTTTTGAAGGAACGAATCCCCCTTTATATAGAGTCTTAATCTGAGATTAGGTGAGAAAATAGCCGTTACAAAGTACCTTGGATGATTCTCCATGCAAGAAAATATATCCGTTGAGAGTTAGGTAAAAAAATATATCCGTTAGAGCTGATCTGGCACTTTTTAAAATCATCTTTGATAGGTTGGCGTCGGCTCCAACTTTTCAGGTGTCGGCTCCAGATCGTGTTTCCATAAATAGCAAAAAATAATTCGACATAGAGTTGGCTCCGACTTTGCAAAGTGTCGACTCACCGCTGACTGGAGTCGGCTCCCGATTTCTAAAGTATCGGCTCCAAGAAATGCTGTGAAAATATAGTCTCTATAACTCAGGTTAGAGTCGGCTCCCGAAATCCATGTGTCGGCTCCGAAACTTCTGGTGTCGGCTCCGAAACTCTATGTGTCAGATCCGAACCGTACCAAAAATATAAAACCGTTCTGATACACTCTAGAATCAGCTCGAGACTGTTAGGGTGTTGGCTCCAAGTTCTGAACTTAGATAAATTCCATTAAAATTCAATTCAAAACTGATTTCTAAGTACCATTTGGATAAATAACCAATCTTAATCCCTGAAACACTTATCAAATTTATCAGATACACAATGAATATACTCATGGTTATTGTTAATCATCAAAATCAATAATTGGGTAAATAATTTCTCAATAATTTCCCCAACACTTGTAGTTTCATGTTTGTGCTGAATTTAGGAGAATGCATGTTCATGCGTATTTATCAAATAAGATTATAAGATACGATGCAAGAAAAAGTGCAAGCTCATTGCACCTTCATGCTAAGTAACATCCATTAACAAGACTTGCTATTTCATATTACACACACACACACACCCCCCTCTGACCTTAGAGATCTCCCCCAGAGCACATTGATACCTTGGTCAGAAAGCCTCTCTATTTTGTTCAAGGCTTCCAATTATACCAAATGATGCAAATCAGGCACTAGATATGATCAAAACTCCACCAGTAGGTTTAAATCCTTCGGTAAATTTGGCTCCTATGGCTGCGATGCTTCTTCTTCTGTGACCATTTGGGAAACAACTTTGGCATTCGAACGCCCATTCCGTGTACCGAGAGCCCCCACTTAGCATCACGTTCAGTTCCTACCAACTAGATTTCTACGGGGCATTATTTCGAACATGTGTCGAGTAGGTTGTAACTTTCCGCACTTTGCATACGCGTCACCCAAAGCAATGCACAGCCTAGTTGAACGCCCTTAACCTAGAGCCTTTTGAACCGAGACCACTAGAATAGAGGAGAGTGCAGGGCTGTTGGTCGGGCCCATCGTTTATCAACACCGGTCCAGGCAATATAAGATAAAATAGAGCCGCTGCCCACAGCCTCCGATTCAGCCCGAACCGACTGAAACATGAGGGCGAGTGAGAGAGAGAGAGAGCAAAAGGAAAATGAGAGAATCAGAGCTACGGCAGTGCCAAATTCAGGAGTGGTATCCCATCTTCAAACCTTATACCATCTGCACCCTCTTCCACCCCCTCCCCGACTCCTTCCTTCGTTTCCTCCAAGGCCTCCCCCTCGACCCTCATCCTGAAGGCAACGGGGACGTTGACGGTGATGGTGACAGTGATAGCGATGCCCCGACCCCTTTCCTCCTTCTCGTCTTCATTTTCGGCTGTGACCCCCTCCCTCGCCCCACCGCTCACCTTGACCCAGTCTCCCTTCTCAACTCCGAGACTTCCTTCTCTTCATCCTCCAATGACGACACTGGCGAGGCCTTCGTCACCACCAGTCCATCGTTCCCAAAGCTAGAGGTGGCGGTGGAGCGATCGATTGTGGCCCTGGGTGGCGCCGCCTTCCCTAAGCTGAGCTGGAGTGTCCCCAATGACACTGCCTGGATCTTCGCCGATGGCACCCTCCATTGCACCTCCTTCGTGGACATCGGCCTCCTCCTCCGCTCCTCCGACGCCATCGTCCATGACCTCTCACACGCCCTCTCTTCCTGCCACTCCTCTGATAGGGACATGCAATCGACGACGATGACCACCTTCTACCTTGCCCTTCGCAAGTGGTACCTGTTAATGCCAAATCACCATCCTCGAGCGCCTGCAAGCATCCGATTTCCTCCTCCAGCAAGCTCGGGATCCTTCGGTGAGATCCTCGTGCTTGGGAGCCTACAAAAAGTTCTGGAAACCAAAGATTTTGATGGGAACCCTCCAATACTCAAGTCAGTGCTTTGGGCAACAGCCATGAGCTTGAGAAAGCTCGAAAGAGAGAAGAGAGAGGCTTAGAGCTCTTTGTGAGCAAGAATGAGCATTTAAGAGTATGGTGAGTTATCAGTTACCTCATCGGGGGTCCCTCTTATCCATTTTATTGATGCTTAGAGTCTATGAGACTTGGGGCATGATCACTTGTCAAAGCATGTATAATGGTGGCAGTAATGGCAGGGCTTGCTTCTTAGTGGCATATCAGAAGTGCAGGCCATGTCTCATCAAATATGGGTTGATGCATAGTTGGCATGTACTGCTTGGTTTGGACAACTGTTGCAGGCTGCTATAGGGCATGGCCGACTGTTACGGTGTTTGCCAAACGTGTCTCTCATGCCACCCTTCCGCTATCTTGTGTGGACAGTGATGGGTGATAAAGTCAGGCACATGGGCCTCAATGTATAGCCGATGAGGCAGATGATGAAATTTGGAGTTAAAGCAGGCTCTATTTCTCATGGAGTATTGATTATAGAGTACGTGCATGGCACTATTCATGCCCTTAGATGAGCTCCAAAGAAGGCTATGGGTGAACATTTGCATGGCACTGTTCATGGCCGAGCACTATTCATGGCTGAGGGGAAGAGGATGATCACTGTTCATGACCGAGGCCAAGGCTGAAGAGGCCGAGCACTGTTCATGGCCAAGGCCAAGGCTGAAGCGGCTGAGCACTGTTCATGGCCGAGCACTATTCATAGCTAAGGCCGAGGCTAAGGAGGCCGAGCATTGTTCATGGTCGAGCACTGTTCATGGCCAAGGCCGAGGCTGAGGGGGCCGAGCACTGTTCATGGCCGAGGCCGAGGCTGAAGAGGCTGAGCACTATTCATGGTCGAGCACTGTTCATGGCCGAGGCCAAGGCTAAGGGGGCCAAGCACTATTCATGGCCGAGCACTGAAGCTAAGGGGGCCAAGCACTGTTCATGGCCGAGGCTGAGGCTAAGGAAGCCAAGCACTGTTCATGGCCAAGCACTGTTCATGGCCAAGACCGAGGCTGAGGGGGCCGAGCACTGTTCATGGCCAAGGCCGAGGTGGTCGAGGCCGAGGCCAAAGGAGCCGAGGGGGCCGTGGCCAAGGCCGAGGGAGCCGAGGGGAAGAGGTCGATCACTATTCATGGCTAAAGGGGTGTCTTGCTGAGGCCGACAGGTGTCTTCCCGAGGCCGAGGGGCTATCTTGCTAAGGCCGAGGGGGTGTCTTCCCGAGGCCGAGGGGTTGTCTTGCTGAGGCCGAGGGGGTGTCTTCCTGAGGCCGAGGGAGAGTCTTTCTAGGGCTGACTCCAGAAATGACTGGTCTAACCCCGGTGAGATTACTGTTGCCCATGGGGCTTATTGACCCCATCAGATGCCCCCCATACTCCTGAGTTTGTGCGACTATATGCCTTGCATCCACCAAGCGAAAGGAGTGTAGGAATTGTAATATCTTTCTTTTGCACTTGTCTTTGCATGCCAGCTTCGGATAGTTTTCGTCTGCCTTATGTGGACTTGTGACCACGTCTGCATGCTCTCTTGTGCTTTTGTCTGCTCAAAGACTTTAAGCAATGTTGGAGGTAAGTTGATCACCGTTGGCTAGCTAGAGGGCAGCCAGTAATCCTCTTTCGACGTAGAGTCTGGAAGTGGATGCCCGTCAACTATGAGTTGGGGAGTTGGCCTCTCCCAACTGTGAGTTGACTTTAGGTCTACTAACTTTGATATAAAGTTTAGAGGTGAGTGCCTGTCAACTGTGAGCTGGGGAGTTGGCCTCTTCTAACTATGAGCTGGGGAGTTGGCCTCTTCCAAAAGGCTGATAGAGCCGCTGAGGTAAGGTTGAGGCCGTCGAGAGCCTTTTGAACGCTGGAGGGTGACCTGAGAGTTGCCAAAGTCGTCAGGTGCCATTTTGTTGTTGGATGGATATGATCGGATAAGTTAAGAATTTTAAATTTTTTGCTATGGTTATCTTTATCTTTGGATAAAGATAGTTCCAGTGAGATCCCCGTGATCAGAATAATCCGATCAAAACTCTTATCATAAAAAAGATAAACATGGATTAAAATACTAAATCCGATTGATGCAGAAGCGACACCAATAATCTGAACAATCATGGCAATCATTACTTGATTAGAAAAAATGATTGTGTACCTTTTGCTAAATATTTCTGCTGGATTTCCTTGTGAATAAGAAAACGTCCGTGAAGTCTCCTTTGCGTGAAGGTTCTGCACCGGAGACTCCTCAAAGGAGTGGAGAAGCTCTCTGAGATCGCTGATTTCTTCTTAGGAATAAACGGGATAATCTTTAGTCCTCAACTCCCTGAATGAGCAAGGGGTATGGCCAAGGAAATAAGCAAGGATTTTTTGGTGAATAAAAATCAGCCGAATTCTTTTGTGTTTCTCTCTTATGGAACTCTCTGTCTTTACTGTTCTTAAGAAACAGATAAAGATAGGCGGATGAAAAATGAAAAAAGATTATTTTTTTCTCTCTGCTTTCTCTGATCATGGTGCTCGCTATTTATAAATGGGAAGCGATACTTTGATCGAAGAAAGTGTCGCGTCCCTACGGGAGAGACGCTTCTCATCATCATCCAAAGATACGCGAAGAAGACACCGCTTCATGAAAAAACACGTTCTCTTCTGTGCCTGATCTGAGAACATCATGCCCAACTTACAATAGGCCCGCTGGTCTAAAGGCTCATTGGGAACAAGGCCCATAGAGCCTAAACCCAAAGTCCTCAAACCACCCATGGCCTCCAATTTGGTCACGGATCCATGTTACAGAGTTTAGTTTCATTAAGAAACTTTTCTCCAAATTTTCCAAAAAAATAAACACAATATTAGGCGGCATTACTTGCTCATCGCATCACCTAAAATTTAAAAATAAATTCTTAAAATTTAGGAGCGAGTTTCCTTTTATGGTCTACACCTTGGACTTCGCGGGACACACATAACCTAGCTCCTAAGAATATTGTCCTTACACCGCCATTCCCTATGACTCGGGACAATATTCTTAGTCGTGATTTATTTCCACCAGAAAATCACAACTGCACTCCAGGATATGCACGACATTTACGTCGAGATAAAATAAATTGTCACATAAGACAATCCCATCCCTGACCTATGAGATCGATACGCAAATGGTTCCTTCATGCGACACTCGAATATTGGCATCAAGTAATTTGTGTACTATCACTTGTCCAATATCCATCTAACACCTTGAGCTCTAGGTTCCCTCATATCCATCCACTGAGTGTCATGAATCAACCCGTCGATTGATCATGTCTACACTCGATCTATAAAGACCACTATGCATAGTTTTAAGATAGATTAATTTGAACCTCTCAAGGGAGTGTTATTACTTTCTCATGGAAATACATGAATGACTATATTACGAGTATGTTCTTAGACCCTAGTGGCATATGCCCAACCCACCGAGTATCAATCATTTATGGATTTTGCTCATTTGGTGAATCAAAGCATATACGCTATAAGTCTGAGTTCAGTGACTTGCTCAAGCTTAAGAACAATCGTACTCTCATAGCTATGAGTTAAATTTCATGATAGTACATTTCTAAAATTTATTCTCATGTAAGTCCGTCAATACGCAATATGCGTACTAGTATACTAATTCGAGAATCCCTCTCAAATAGTCAAGACAAACTATTTCCCCAATTGGAAATTACGTATACTTCAATTTCTCATAATAAAGCGCCTAACTTTATTAAAATTGTGACAATTGTATTTCGAATGTAATAAAATGATCTGTGTCTTTTGTACTCATGTGTGAAGCATCTCGAGCACTCAAAATCATTATTTCTAACATTCGTAGACCTTTCAGGAGAATTACATACAACAAGTATATAGGATGCAAATATTAAATCATTTATTATATATCATCTGATGTCAATCATCATAGAAAAATTATGTCTTTTAGACCACAATTTCCAACATACTCCCACTTGGGCTAAAATACATACTACCATAACCTAACTCCCATCCCCTCAACATGACTTGTAAAAATATTTCCCTTGAGGGTCTTGGTAAAGGGATCAGCTAAGTTTTCCAATGAGGCGATCTTGAGCACTTCCACTTCTTTCCGCTGCACAAACTCTCGGATCAAGTGAAACTTGCGCTCAATGTGCTTGCCTTTAGTGTGATAACGAGGTTCCTTCACTTGAGCAATCGCAGCCGTATTGTCACAATACAGTGTTAAAGGTCTCTCAATTGAAGGTACAATCTCCAATTCCATAAGAAACTTTCTTAGCCAAACTGCTTCTTTTGCTGCTTCAGATGCTGCCACATACTCAGCTTCCATGGTGGAGTCTGCGATACAAGATTGTTTCACACTCCTCCAACTGATAGCAGCACCACCTAATGTAAATAGAAAATCGGATGTAGATCTTCTAGAATCTTTATCTGCCTAAAAATCAGAATCAGTATATCCCATTGGATAAGCTCATCACTATGATATACAAGCATATAATCTTTCGTTCTCCGAAGATACTTGAAGATATGCTTGACAGCTATCCAGTGTTGTATCCCTGGGTTCGACTGGTAACGGCTGACCATACCTACGGCGTAACAGATATCAGGTCTCGTGCATAACATGGCGTACATAAGGCTACCAACAGCCGAAGCATATGGTACCTTACTCATTGTACATTTTTCCTCATCAGTCTTGGGACATTGGTCCTTTGATAGAGGAACACCATGCCTGAAGGGTAACATACCCTTTTTGGAGTCGTGCATTGAGAACCTATGCAGAATCTTATCTATATAAGCCGCCTGAGATAAACCCAATGTTCTTGTCTTTCGATCTCGTAAAAGTTTGATCCCAAGAACATAGCTAGCATCTCCGAGATCTTTCATACTGAACTGATGTGATAGCCAAATCTTGACTGAGGACAATGCTGCGACATCATTGCCAATAAGCAACAAATCATCTACATATAATATCAGAAACACTACAGCTTTACCATCTAATCTCTTGTAGACACATGGCTCATCAGGGTTCTGATTAAAACCATAGGATTTAATCGCCTGATCGAATCTAATGTTCCATGATCTGGATGCTTGTTTAAGTCCATAAATGGACCTTTTAAGCTTACAAACCATGTTCTCTTGGCCTCGAGATATGAACCCCTCTGGTTGGACCATATAGATAGTCTCGTCAAGATATCCATTGAGGAAAGCGGTCTTGACGTCCATCTGCCAAATCTCATAGTCAAAATGAGCTTCTATGGCCAAGAGAATCCGAATCGACTTTAGCATGGCAACAGGTGAAAAAGTTTCCTCATAATCTATACCCTCCTTCTGGGTATAGCCCTTTGCCACCAACCGTGCTTTGAAGGTTTCAACCTTCCCATCCGGTCCTCTCTTTCTCTTGTAGATCCACTTGCACCCAATGGGTTTGATCCCAGCCGGTGCATCTACAATATCCCAAACTTCATTCGAGTACATAGATTCCATTTCTGATTCCATAGCCTTGTGCCATTGGTCTGCATCTACATCCGTGATAGCTTCATCGTAACTAGTGGGATTCGATTCTTGTTCATTGGAGATCGCCACATAGGATTCTCCAAAGAACATAAACCTTTTAGGTGGTCTCAAAATCCTCCCACTGCGACGAACCACGGGTGTCGTATCTAATACTGGTTCGGCAATAGGTGTTTCATCCTTATCATTATGTCTTGAATTGAAAGATGATCCCTCAGGTGTATGTTCTTGTAGAACCACCTTTTTAGGATCAGCGGTACTAATACAATCATCTTCCAATAATCTAGCATTCGTGCTAACGAACACATTTCGACTCTCAGGATTATAGAAGTAGCCGCCTACAGTTCCTTTTGGGAAACCAACCCAGTAGCAAAGTATAGATCTTGGTCCGAATTTAGACGTCTTTTCAGTCAATACATAAGCAGGACATCCCCATACTTTGAGGTACCTTGGATTGGACTTACGTCCAGTCCACATCTCATAGGGAGTCTTGGGTACTGACTTAGATGGGACTAAATTCAAAATATATGCTGCCGTTTCTAGAGCATATTCCCAAAAGGATTCTGGCAAACTTGCATGACACATCATGCATCTTACCATCTCAAGTAGAGTTCTATTTCTCCTTTCTGCTACCCCATTCTGTTGTGGTGTTCTAGGAGCAGTAAGTTGAGAAACAATGCCATTGTCAATGAGGAACTGTTTATATTCTTCAAGAAGGTATTCACCTCCACGATCTGATCTAACAGCTTTGATTCGTTTTCCCAATTAATTCTCAATTTCAGCCTTGAACTGCTTAAACTTTGTAAAAGCTTCAGACTTATGTCGCATCAGATAAACGTATCCATATCTTGAGTAATCATCAGTAAAAGTAATGAAATACTCAAAACCTCCTCGGGCTTGTACCGTCATTGGTCCGCATACATCAGTGTGCACCAAGTCCAGTAAATTAGAGGCCCTAAGGCCTTTGGTCTTAAAAGACCTTCTAGTCATTTTTCCTTCCAAACAGGATTTGCACTGAGGCATTTTATCCATATCCAATGGACCCAAGGATCCATCCTGGACAAGCCTTTTAATCCTATTAAGGTTTATGTGACCTAGTCTTAAATGCCAAAGTGTTTCTTCATTGTGTTCAGCTTTTCTCTTATTTGAGACAGTATGCACTATTTCAGTGTCATTGGATGTGGGAGTTATTGGATGTACATAATATAAATTTCCTAATCTTGATCCTCTACAAATTTCTTTACCATTTCTACTAATGGAAACATCAGAATGGAAAGAAACATTGTAACCATAGGAAATCAAACATGCTACTGAAATTAAATTTCTTTTAATGTCTGGTACATATAAGCAATCATCCAATACAAGTTTTTTGTTACATCCAAAAGATAAACTAACTCTACCAATACTAGTAGCTCCCACTTTTACTCTTGTCCCCAACCTCAGCAATATCTCTCCTCTATTGAGTTTCCTGGTTACCTGGAACCCCTGCAATGAATTGCATATGTGATTAGTGGCTCCTGAGTCTACAATCCAGGATACAGTAGAATCCACCACTAAACATGTTTCAATAACAAAAATACTACCTGTTGCATTCTTCTTGGCAATTAGTTTTGGGCAGTTTGTCTTCCAGTGCCCTTTCTGGTTGCAGTGAAAACACCTCCCTTTTACTGCTCCTTTAGCGGTCTTTGTCTTTTTGATCTTGCCACCCGCTACCTTAGGATGCTGCTTCTTCTTTCCTTTGGGCCTTTTGGGCTTAGAAGAAGAAGCCTTAGTAAAGTGAACTGCCTTTTCCTTCCCTAGAATCTGCTCAGCTGATTGCAGCTCTTTCATGAGCTCTGGGAGGGTCATGCCAAGTTTGTTCATTGAATAGTTAAGCTTGAATTGATCAAATGAACTTGAGAGGGTTTCCAGCACTATATCTATCTGAGTCTCTTGATCGATCTCAGCACCCAAATCGATGGCCTCATATAGGTAGCCCATCACTTTAAGCATATGCTCTCGGACTGGGGTACCTTCAGCCATACGAGTATTGATCAGCTTCCTGATAGCACTCTGCCGTGCAGCCCTGCTCGAATGAGCGAACATCTCTTGGAGACTAAATATCATATCATAAGTCGTCTCCATGTTTTGATGTTGCTGCTGTAGCACTGGGCTTAAGGAAGCCAAGATATAGCATTTGGCCATCTCATCAGCCTTGTTCCATTTTTCAAATTCAAGCTTTTCATTATCTGTTGGGTTTTGACCCAACTGAGGACAGATATCTGTTAGGACATACTTATACCCAGCAGAAGTGAGTACTATGTCCAAATTTCTCTTCCAATTCAAATAGTTTGGTCCGGTTAACTTATTATCATTAAGTATAGAAGCAAGTGGAGAAAATGATGACGACATCTGAAATATAAATAATGGCATACATGCATCAGTTATATATGCTCCATAAATATTCTTTTAACATTAAGATTACTAAGTAGCAAAAACTTAAAAAAAATCTACAAAGTCTCAATGTAATAGTGTATTGACCTCCATAAAAATGAGTCAACCCAAGTCCCACCTGGTCATAGTCCCCAAGTGCTGATCTAACAGCCTTACTTGGTTATGATCACTGCTTTGGTTTTTTTTTTTTTTTTGGCTCCTATCATTATAGGTCAAGTGTTAACCAAGGTTTAATCTTTGGGATTAACAAGTTTGAAAACTCCATCCCTAATGGGGGTCACGCATGTGACACGAGTAAGTGTTCAAATAGGATACCCTAGATTATTCATTTAATTCTTAGAACTATGCAAACTAATGGCATACCCCATCCCTAATGGGGGTCACGCATGTGACACGAGTAAGTATATCATATGCAACAAAGAATTAAATATTTTATTAAAAATTCTTTCACTATAGCTGATGTATGTACTCCATCCCTAATGGGGGTCACGCATGTGACACGAGTAAGCACATGCATCATAGTGTGAATCAACCTTTTTGGAAGCCGCGGGTTACATGTTACCCTTACACACTTGATAATTTGTTAATTAAGTTTTTGTATAATTTGTGATTCACCTTATGTCCAAATGGCCTTGGACATACCTTTAATCACTTAACCAATTATGTAATCATTTTTCTGATTAACGCCCATAATTGTTATAGGTGCTTTGGTTTCCTATCTATTCAATCATGCCAATTTAGGGTCCTTTAATCATTTAATTACATTTAACTCATAATATTCTAATGAGTGATACCATGCCAATAAAACATGCATGCAATACACATAAGCAATAAATAATAATAATAATAATAAATTGTTGTGCTAGCACAAATGGCAGAGGCATCCTGGAACCATAATCATCTTGGCCATCCCTTTCTAATTAACAGGATGCTTTGGTCAAGGGAAAATGAATATCCTAATAATATTGGTCTCATGTGGGCTTAGGAGGTCTGGTGTTACGACCTTGTAATCACCACTACCATGTATTTCCATTCTTAAATGCCTCATTCAAAACTCTCTTCCAACTAAATAGCTCTTTCTCTCACGTGGTGTTCGGACGGAAGAAGGGAGGCATCCTTCTTTCTGTTCGTTCCTTCTTTGTTACTGGCAACAGACGGGCCAAACAAGGAATCATCGAATGGAAGAATTAAGGCCAACATTGCTTCCGTTTCTGGCATTAAATGGTCGTCTTCTCATTGCTTTAGTGGATGCTTGTAATCGCCACCAAAGTCTTTTGGAAGAAAATGCATGGAGTCCTCGGAAGAAGGGAGCCGGTCTGTATCATTGGGGTTTCTGGTGATCCTTTCAAAAATATATTGTTTAAGGCATGGTAGCTAGGTGAATTCCAAGGCCTGCTCCATTTTGGTGCAAGACAATGGATCTTCCTCTTTTTTTTTAATGTGGAGTCCGGACGGAAGAAGGGAGGAATCCTTCTTTCTCTCTGTTCATTCTTGGCATCAGGCGGTCTGAACGGAAGGAGGCCAACGTCATTCTCAATCGTCCAATTCCCTTTCTTCTTTAAGTCCCAATTGGCCAATCATTCGACTTCTAGGAAGAAGAGAGGCCAATCGTCTAGCGTGGAGTTTCTTTCTGGGAAGAACAGAGGAAAAAGAAAAAATGACTTCTATTCATAAGTGTCGAATCCGGACGTTCCAAGAGGTGGGAATCCGGACGTTCCAAAAGGTGGAAGGTGGGAGGCCAAACGTCTTCTTCGTAGATTACTTATTATCCAAACCAGAATCCGGACGTTCCAAGAGGTGGGAATCCGGACGTTCCAAAAGGTGGAAGGTGGGAGGCCAAACGTCTTCTTCGTAGATTACTTATTATCCAAACCAGAATCCGGACGTTCCAAGAGGTGGGAGGCCAAATGTAGATAACTTATTATCCAAACCAACGCTCTGATACCATTTTGTTGTTGGATGGATATGATCGGATAAGTTAAGAATTTTAAATTTTTTGCTATGGTTATCTTTATCTTTGGATAAAGATAGTTCCAGTGAGATCCCCGTGATCAGAATAATCCAATCAAAACTCTTATCATAAAAAGATAAACATGGATTAAAATACTAAATCCGATTGATGCGGAAGCGACACCAATAATCTGAACAATCATGGCAATCATTACTTGATTAGAAAAAATGATTGCGTACCTTTTGCTAAATATTTCTGCTGGATTTCCTTGTGAATAAGAAAACGTCCGTGAAGTCTCCTTTGCGTGAAGGTTCTGCACCGGAGACTCCTCAAAGGAGTGGAGAAGCTCTCTGAGATCGCTGATTTCTTCTTAGGAATAAACGGGATAATCTTTAGTCCTCAACTCCCTGAATGAGCAAGGGGTATGGCCAAGGAAATAAGCAAGGATTTTTTGGTGAATAAAAATCAGCCGAATTCTTTTGTGTTTCTCTCTTATGGAACTCTCTGTCTTTACTGTTCTTAAGAAACAGATAAAGATAGGCGGATGAAAAATGAAAAAAGATTATTTTTTTCTCTCTGCTTTCTCTGATCATGGTGCTCGCTATTTATAAATGGGAAGCGATACTTTGATCGAAGAAAGTGTCGCGTCCCTACGGGAGAGACGCTTCTCATCATCATCCAAAGATACGCGAAGAAGACATCGCTTCATGAAAAAACACGTTCTCTTCTGTGCCTGATCTGAGAACATCATGCCCAACTTACAATAGGCCCGCTGGTCTAAAGGCTCATTGGGAACAAGGCCCATAGAGCCTAAACCCAAAGTCCTCAAACCACCCATTGCCTCCAATTTGGTCACGGATCCATGTTACAGAGTTTAGTTTCATTAAGAAACTTTTCTCCAAATTTTCCAAAAAAATAAACACAATATTAGGCGGCATTACTTGCTCATCGCATCACCTAAAATTTAAAAATAAATTCTTAAAATTTAGGAGCAAGTTTCCTTTTATGGTCTACACCTTGGACTTCGCGGGACACACATAACCTAGCTCCTAAGAATATTGTCCTTACACCGCCATTCCCTATGACTCGGGACAATATTCTTAGTCGTGATTTATTTCCACCAGAAAATCACAACTGCACTCCAGGATATGCGCAACATTTACGTCGAGATAAAATAAATTGTCACATAAGATAATCTCATCCCTGACCTATGAGATCGATACGCAAATGGTTCCTTCATGCGACACTCGAATATTGGCATCAAGTAATTTGTGTACTATCACTTGTCCAATATCCATCTAACACCTTGAGCTCTAGGTTCCCTCATATCCATCCACTGAGTGTCATGAATCAACCCGTCGATTGATCATGTCTACACTCGATCTATAAAGATCACTATGCATAGTTTTAAGATAGATTAATTTGAACCTCTCAAGGGAGTGTTATTACTTTCTCATGGAAAGTACATGAATGACTATATTGCGAGTATGTTCTTAGACCCTAGTGGCATATGCCCAACCCACCGAGTATCAATCATTTATGGATTTTGCTCATTTGGTGAATCAAAGCATATACGCTATAAGTCTGAGTTCAGTGACTTGCTCAAGCTTAAGAACAATCGTACTCTCATAGCTATGAGTTAAATTTCATGATAGTATATTTCTAAAATTTATTCTCATGTAAGTCCGTCAGTACGCAATATGCGTACTAGTATACTAATTCGAGAATCCCTCTCAAATAGTCAAGACAAACTATTTCCCCAATTGGAAATTACGTATACTTCAATTTCTCATAATAAAGCGCCTAACTTTATTAAAATTGTGACAATTGTATTTCGAATGTAATAAAATGATCTTGTGTCTTCTGTACTCATGTGTGAAGCATCTCGAGCACTCAAAATCATTATTTCTAACATTCGTAGACCTTTCAGGAGAATTACATACAACAAGTATATATAGGATGCAAATATTAAATCATTTATTATATATCATCTGATGTCAATCATCATAGAAAAATTATGTCTTTTAGACCACAATTTCCAACACATTTAACCTTGAAAGGTGATCTGAGAGTTGCTGAAGTCATCAGGTGCCTTTTGAACCCCAAAGGGTGATCTGAGGGTGTGTGGACCATGCTCAAATGCCTTTTGAACCCCGAAGAATGACCTAAGAGTCATTGTGATGGAACCATGCTCGGGAGCTTTTAACCCTGAAGGGTGACCTGAGGGTGCTTGGACCAGGCTCAGATGCCTTTTGAACTTCGAAGGGTGACCCGAGAGTCGCTGTAATGGGACCATGCTCGGGAGCCTTTAACCTTGGAGGATGACCTGAGGGTGCTTGGATCAGGCTCAGGTGTCTTTTGAACCCCAAAGGGTGACCCGAGAGTCGCTGTGATGGAATCATGCTCGGAAGCCTTTAACCCCGAAGGGTGACCTGAGGATGCTTAGACCAAGCTCAAGTGCCTTTTGAATCCCGAAGGATGACCTGAGAGTTGAGAGTCGTCAGGTGCCTTTTAACCCTGAAGGATGACCTGAGAGTTGAGAGTCATCAAGTGCCTTTTTCTTTTGATGTGAAGTCTGGGAACGGCTGCTCGGGTGGCCATTGTCCGCTGAGACAGAATTGAAGCCGCCGAGGCTGGGATAAAGCCATTGAGACTTTGATGATGCCGTTAAGGCTGTGACGAAACCATTGATGCTGGCACTAGAGTCGGTCTTTGTTGTCGACACTGTTGTCGGTCTTTCTGTAGTGCATTCAAGTATTAATGAAAAGAAGCTTTTCTCACAGTGTAGTGTACTTAGCTTTTGTAGCTTTTTGGCCTTTGTGTCGTGTTCGATGATGCTGGAGTCGGGACAAAGAGCTTTCCCCAGCTTTTTCTGCTGCTGGATCGGGGTATTTATGGAGGTGAAGAAGACTATTTGAGAGTGAAGGAGAACCTGTATTGTTGGTCTCTTTTGGCATTAATGGAGCCCTGACATCCGAGTACAAGGAAGGCCATAATGACCCCTCCACCCAACTTCCTCTCTTTGTCCTCTTGTTGGCACCAAGCTTCCTTCCCTTCATATATTAAATCTTATTCATTTAAGTTTGCATGGCATGGCACTAGGCTAGGACTTGGACGATGTCCTCGATCCTCCCCCCGCATAGCCAGGCCAGGACCTTGCTTCTTAGAAGGAACCCGGCCAGGAAGATGTGCCAGGTGATGATGATGTGGCACTTGATGCAGATGGTTTGGAGGGAGAAAAAGCGGTCGAGGAGGAGTGTCGATCAGCTCCTGTCGGTCAAAGAAAGCCTTAGGGTCGCATGCCTCTTGTGGATTATGATTGTCCGAGTGGAAAAGGCTGTCATTGTGAAGTGCCTTTGGAGAAATATATCTCCTTCTGTTGACTTGGATACATAAGCCTGGTGGTGGTTTACCCCCTTGGAAGCAAGTTGATTGGAGTGGAGGTGTTGGCGCCCTTGCTTGGGCCTTCCTGCATCGCCGTCCATAGGAGAGGAGGCTGTTTGGACGGCGAGCGGTGGCACTCTTGCTAATGAGCACTTGCTTTTGATATTAAAGATGCTCATGCTGATGAGCTTGAAGGCGGTGAGTCTCTTGCTGGGGAGATCTCCCATAGGATGGATGATGGCTGGCCTGAGCAGCAACTAAAGAGGGAGCAGAAGCCCTTGCTGGCTACTGTGTGGCTATGAGATATTACTTCTGAAGCTTTTGGATAGCTGCTGTTAATGTATGGATTTGCAGGATGAGGGTGGCATACTGTTTTGCTTGAGTGGCCTAAGGTAGTGGTGATGGTAGAGTGGAGCGGTTGGCTCTGTTGCTTAGCTCGTTGAGAGTGCCCCCCCAGCATGATTGGCGGAAGCTTCATGGGTTCTTGTCATCACCATCTTTTGATCCACCATGCTAATCTAAGGAGGATGATGATCCGCAAGCTAGCGTCATTGATGATCCATGCTCTGCCCCCCTTCCTGGCGTGCCAATATGTTAACGCCAAATCACCATCCTCGAGCGCCTGTGAACGTCCGATCGCCTCCTTCAGTGAGCCCAGGATCCTCCGGCGAGCTCCTCGCTCTTGGGAGCCTGCAAAAAGTTCCAAAGACTAAAGATTTCGATGGAGATTCTTTGACGCTCAAGTCAGTGCTCTAGGCAATAGCTGTGAGCTTGAGAAAGCTCGAAAGAGAGAAGAGAGAGGCTTAGAGCTCTCTATGAGTAAGAATGAGCATTTAAGAGTATTGTGAGTTATCAAATACCTAGTCGGGGGTCCCTCTTACTCATTTTATTGATGCTTGGAGTCTGTGAGACTTGGGGCATGATCACTTGTCAGAGCATTTATGATGATGGCAGCAATGGCAGGGCTTGCTTCTTAGTGGCATGTCAGAAGTGTAGGCTATGTCCCATCAAATATGGGGATGCATAGTTGGTAGGTACTATTTGGTTTGGACAGCTGTTGCAGGCTGCTACAGGGCATGGCCAACCATTACGGCGTTTACCAAATGTGTCCCCCACGCTACCCTTCCGCTGTCCTGTGTGGACAGTGATGGATGATAAAGTCAGGCACATGGGCCTCAAAGTGTAGCTGCTGAGGAAGAAGATGAAATTTGGAGTTGAAGCTGGCTCTGTCCCTCGTGGAGTATTGATTATAGAGTATGTGCATGGCACTGTTCATGCCCTTGGATGAGCTCCAAAGAAGGTTGTGGGTGAACATTTGCATTGCACTGTTTATGGACGAGCATTATTCATGGCTGAGAGGAAGAGGTCGATCACTGTTCATGGCCGAGGCCGAGGCTGAAGAGGTCGAGCACTGTTCATGGCCAAGGCTAAGGCTGAAGAGGCCAAGCACTATTCATGGTTGAGGCCGAGGCTAAGGAGGTCGAGCACTGTTCATGGCCAAGGCCGAGGCTGAGGGGGCCAAGCACTGTTCATGACCGAGGCCGAGGCTGAAGAGGCCGAGCACTGTTCATGGCCAAGGCCAAGGCTAAGGGGGCCAAGCACTGTTCATGGCTGAGGCCAAGGCTGAGGGGGCCGAGCACTGTTCATGGCCAAGGTCGAGGCTGAGGGGGCCGAGCACTGTTCATGGCCGAGCACTGAGACTGAGGGGGCCGAGCACTGTTCATGGCTGAGGGGGCCTTGCACTATTCATGGCCAAGGTTGAGGCCAAGGGAGCCGAGGGGGCCGAGGCCGAGGGAGCCAAGGGGAAGAGGCCAATCACTGTTCATGGCTGAGGGGGTGTCTTGCTGAGGCTGAGGGGGTGTCTTCCCGAGGCCGATGGGCTGACTTGCTGAGGCGGAGGGGGTGTCTTCTCGAGGCCAAGGGGTTGTCTTGCTGAGGCTGAGGGGTTTCTTCCCGAGGCAAAGGGGCTGTCTTATTGAGGCCGAGGGGATGTCTTCCCAAGGCCGAAGGGGTGTCTTCCTGGGGCCGACTCCAGAAATGATTGGTCCAATCCCTGTGAGATTACCGTTGCCCATGGGGCTTATTGGCCCCATCAGTACCCGTCTCTCTGCCCAGAGATGGAGTTCCGATGCTTTGCCCGCCACTGCCACCTCGTCAACATCTCCTAGCGCAAGGTCACTGCCTTCTATATGGTGTTCCTCGACCGCCACCCCGAGATCCAGCCCCTCATTGAGGCCTTCTTCATCGAGGTCGTCGACTCTAGATTCCAATTGGTGGACTACATGTTCGATGTGTATGTGACCATTGATGGACAAGTGAAGCTGCTGGACTTCAATCCCTAGGATGCCTTCACGCTGCTGCTGCTCTTCAGCTGGGAGGAGTTGGAGGTCGAGGGATTTGGTGAGCAAGAAGGGCGAGAAGGATCGGAAAAAGTGGAGTTTAGGATCGTAGATAGCCAGTGCGGGGTGAGGCCGGGGCTGAAGACGATCGTGCCCTACGACTACTTGGACACAGGGGAGGGCAGCGGGTGGGATCAGTTCCTAAAGAAGGCGGATGAGGAACTCAGGAAGCAGGCCAACACCACTCCCACCCCTGATGCTGATTGAATGCTCGGAAAGATTTTTCGTGCTCTTTGCTCTAAGGTCAGTGTCCAAAAATCCTTGCTTTTTGCTCGCAATTGTTATTTAGTAATGGGTTTTGAAGGCATTTCTTGGATTTCGACCAAAAAAAATAAAGACTACATGTCTTGGATTAGTGAAACACAAGGAGATATCCTCAATCTTCATCTAGAAGCATTTGTCAAATTATATTTTTTAGATTCCTTCTAAACCTCCAATAGAACCCTTTCACCTCTTTTAGTAGGCGTTCCCAATCAAGGACCAAGATATTAGCCTTTATCTATTTGATGTGAAAGGGATATGTAAGAAATCTTCTGGAAGAAACTTGCTCAGTATGGTCCATGATCACAAAGACCTCCTTGTACCCATGGATGGTTGTTTACTTTATGAAATCTTTGAGGTGGTTGAATTTTGGAGGGGCCTAGGATGGCTCAACTCAAGTGTACCTTTTAGAAGCCATTATTTTAGTGGAGCAAAAAGTAGGGTGGATCGATGATGATTGAATGCCTAATAGATAAAGAAAAAGGAACCATGATTTTTCTCACTCCTTGAACTAAGGTATGTCAGAAAAATTCTTTCTTTTCGCTCGTCATTATTATTTACTAATTAGTTTTAAGGACTTTCTTGGATTAGTGAAATCACAAGGAGATGGCCTCAGCATTCACTTAGATTTGTACATCAGATTGTCCTTTTTGGATTCCTTCTAAACCTCCAACAGAACCTTTTCACCTCATTTAGACCTCATTTAGTTAGCATTCCCAATCTAAGGACCAAGATGTAACCTGGATCTATTTAATGCTATGGGGAGTTGTAAGAAAAATCATTTGCCTTAGCAGGCTGTCTTTCTTGAGCCAATCAGGTCAAACCTACTCTTTCGGAAGGAACATTTTCAACATGGCCCATGATCACAAAGTAGTTGCAAACTATCCACCACCTTAACATGGGCTGGGCTGGACCTGAGCCCAGCCCTCTTTTCCTCCTCTTTCTTCTTTGTTTTTTTTTTTATTTTCTCTTTCTCTCTCTCTCTCTCTTTCTCCTGGTTCACCCGAACTAGGGGAGGAGTGGCTGGCCTAGGGCCACCTCCAAATCGGCCACCGATGATCGGCCCAGTGCCGGCCGCCACCGACGCCTGCCTCCCCTCCTTCCTTTCCTTCTTTCCTCTCTTCTTTTCTCCTCTTCTCCTTCCCTTGTTTCTTATTCCTCCCACCACCTTTTTGTGGCAATGGCATGGCCGGCTGGTAGGAGGCCAACCAGTGGGAGGCCGACCGAACCCCACCAGGCGCCTCCCTAGTGTTGGTGGGGGCTGGTGCCCGGGGCTCGGGCCCGGTGAGCCGACTGGCATGCCGCTGGACCCGAACCAACATACGGTAGCCAAACCAGCTCCTGTATGAAGGGAGGGTCTCCGGCAGCCCTTTCCCCTTCATCCTCCGCCACGACGGATGGCCGGGCCTCCTCTCCTCTCCCTCTTTATCTTTCTCTAATGGTGGTGTAGGGGGGGAAGCTTAGCAGTGCTCGACCAGGCTTGGACGAGGCAGAGGGAGCTCCTCCCTTCCCCTTTTATCATGGTGAGGGGAGGGGACAAAGGGCAGCGCTTGCTTGGATTTTATGGGCGGTGCCTTCCCTAAAATCACGCATGGAGGGAAGACTTTCCCTCCCCACACAATCTACATTTGACCCCTTGCGATCCACAGGGTTTATATCCTTCCCTCCTTATAAAAATTTTGGCCTCGAAATTAATGCACCTCAATTAATAATTGAGATCTAAAGCTTTGATAATAAGATTAATCTTTTTTTTCATTTGAAATACGATAGTCATCAATCTTTTCATTTATATATACTAAGTCACAAACAAATGAGGGTATTTCTTTTTTATTACCTCCTCAATCTCCCAGGTAGCCTTCCTCTTAGAATGGTTACTACATTAAACCTTGACATAGTGAATGCTACGCTATCTTAAAACTTGGTCCTTGCAGGTTATGGGCCTATCACGCTTCCGCTGCGCAACTTTGATCAAAATTTCAAATGGCCTAATATATCATCGACTCAATTTACTTCTAAGCCCAAATTATATCTTTAGTTGGTGAAACTTCCAATTGCTCTCCAACATGAAATTTCAAATCTCTCCTTCTAACATCAAGATACACATTTCTGTTAAATCTAAACTTCACAAGGCCACTTCTTAATTATCTATACTTTTCACATTTGCTAAATCAGCTCAGGATCCAATAACTCTCTCTCTAACTTCATCCTAACACAAAGGAGATCTACACCTTATATAGAAAGCTCACTGGATCCATTAAATATTGGCTCGGTAACCATTATAAAAAGCAACTCCACTAAGGTTAAGATGCTATCCCAAGCACCTTCTAAATCCATCACATCAGCTCACAACATATCCTCTAAAAATTTAAATAGCCCTTTTAGCCTATCCACTAAGCCTTACGAAGATTCTTCCAAGTTTGGAAAATGAGTCTAATGGATTTAGACTCAATTTAATCAATTTTGAACACACAATTTCAATAATGCAAGCTCTCTTAATAAAATCCACTATATATATTTATTCATCTACACTCAAATTCAATTTTTAATGATACTCAATTGTAATAGATCAAAAATATATAGTCAATCATTTTATTAACATCAGTATCAATCATCTCCATAACCAGTAAACTAGTTTTGAACATGCAATTTCAATAATGCAAGTCCTCTTAGTAAAATCCACTAGATATACTTATCCATCCAGACTCAAATTCAATTTTAATGAGTACTCAATTGTAATTGCTCAAAAATATGTAGTCAACTACTTCATTACCAAAATATCATCAATGTCAATCATCTCTATAACTAGCAGATCAACTCATAATTTTAAACTTACAATATCAACAATGTAAGTTTTACTAACAAAATCCACTATATACTTCCTCATTCAAATTCAAATTTAATAATCCACAATATCAACAATGTAAGTATCATAAAATGTGCAAATTCTAAGATGATGAGCTAGTTAGGCTCCACCTTGGAAAAAAAATGTTAAAAGGTTGAAGGAAAGAAATGAAAGAAATTTCATATATCCCTTCAAAATAATGAAAAAGGTAGGGAAAATGACTTGCAACTTGATTAGCCACCATATATAAAGAAATATTTAGTAACCAACGCAAATAATTTGAATCTATTCAAGTATTTCGGCTGATAATTAACTACCAATTGGATGGTCTATGAGTAGAGTAATAAAATACATTAGATGAAGAATGTTTGTCGAGAGAGAAAGGTCATGTAGACCAGATGTGTGAGGAATGAGTTTTTCCTAGATCTACTTGATAGATCATATTCCTAATGAAGTCAGGTAGTTTAGTTATAGAACAAGGAGGAAAGAAATTCTTCATTTTCAATTTGATTTAGCATATCTAGAATCCATAAATAAAGAGAACCTAGATTCAAAGAGATCATTGGACTTAATGTGCACCAATTAGCTATTGCAGCGGGTCATATGTTGGATCTAGAAGCAAGATTTGCTATATGGGAAGGCTAAATAATGCGCCAAATTTTCAAAAGCCCCAACTTGCCCATGCAACATTTGATTGAGGAACCCTTTTTTTAAAATCATTTATTTTTTTAAGCTTCATGATGTAGCATCACCTTGTAAGGGTGCCATGCATCAAGTGATATAGACCAAATGCTATATCTGAGTCTTAAAATGGGCTAGTTAAAGCACAAAAAAAAATCTTTTAAAGAAAGACTCTTGATTGGTCGTATTTTCCATTTTAAGAAGAACTAAGTAAAGTAGTTGAAAAATAAAGATGAAGTTGATATAAAAGGCAAAAACTACCTCCCATAAGATTTTAATTTTGTTAAGATTATTTCAATAGCTCATGAGTATTTTAGAAAATTGAAACTCTTTTTAACTATAAGAGGATTGAGTATTTTAGAAAATTGAAACTCTTTTTAACTATAAGAGGATTCTGATCAAAATAGAGCTATATATGAGTTAGGTTGAATTATGATGTGCTTGAAACAAATCCAATCAGATTTCATATTTGGGTCTTAATTCCATGTACTAAATGAATAAAGAAGGATTAAGTCCATAGAATAGATTTTAGATTCAATGTTTAAGTTATGTTAGGTTAGGGCCAAGCATAACCTGAATTTAACATGAAATGCTCAAGCATCAAGCATCTAGCTATATTATTGCAGATAAAATCTAATAATTGGCTATTAAATAAAGATTCATTGAAAAACTAGCTAAAATTAAAAGAAAAACATAAACTTGAATTTTCATTCAAAATGTTTTAACTTTATATCCAAATAATTGATCATTTTTAAGTTTACAATCTATGACTTTTAAAATATATATGATGTTTAAATATAACCAAGTGAAAATATATGAGAAAATATGTTGTTAAGATGAAAAGAGAATAATTATTTTAAATTAATGTTTATTAAATTAGTTGATAAAGATAATTAAAGGAGAAGGTCTTATATTATTCAAGTTTTTAAGTCAGGTCAAATTGACTTTAGATAGGGTTGGGCCTATTTTTTATTAATCAAAGGTAGACCTGAATGATATACAAGGTTGATCAAATTAAAAAATATAAAAATTGGATTCGGTTCAGAATTTAGAATGGGTCTAGTTTTTTAACCTAATTCCACCACAAGATTTCAAATATAAAACGGGTTAGGTTTAATTAGGTCAAATTATGTGTTAGGTTATGAGTCAACTCAGCTCATCTGTAAACCCAAATCTAAATTATGCAAGGATAGATCACATTAGTATAAATTGAGACTTTTTAATTTACTTTTATAATTAAGTAATGGAAGAAAAGGGGATGTGCCTAGCTTTTACCCTTTTAAAAAAAAAAATTCTTTGAGGAGATTTGAGGGAGTAGATCGGAAGTACTTGCTTGGTATTTTCCTATATTCTTGAAGGCAAAAAAAGAGGATTGATAAAAATAGATATCACCTCCTATGTGATTTATTTTTTGATGGAGGGGCAGAAATTATGTGTGGGCCTTATGCATCATTTTTCCTCCCTTTTCCAAGTGAACATGAAAAAATGAGGGAAGAAAATTTTTCCTCTCATTTCCTTCCAACCAAACAAAGGATAATAATATTTGAATTGAACAACTTATTATACTTTAAAAAACCTATCATGCAATAGAGAACAAGTATCAAAAGCATAATTTAAAGAGGTAAGCCATGTGACAACACTAATGCTCAAAAATAGAACCCCTTAAAAAAGGTGTTCAAAGATCTAATATAAGAAGTATGGAAGTAAAAGCACAACATTAAAAGATGAGAGAAATAGTCCAAACTCACCAGACCTAGAAGAGCTTGAATCAAGAATTGCAATGGTGTGATTTAGGGTGGAAGGATTCTTTCCTGAATGCTCCATTTGATCTCTAACACAACACCTTAAAACAAAATAAGAAGTGACAGCGAGGAAAACAAGAGGACAAAGGGATATATATAAAGGGAAAATAGTGTGAAGAGAATAATAGGACTGAGATTTTGACCGATATCATCCTACTAAAAATCTACAGCTATGGACATCTATCCCTCATTCATGCTCTTGGAAAATTGCTCACAAGTCCCTTGTTAGGCGACTTAGCTAATCTGATTTTTCTTTAAAATAATTTGGTTTAGTAAGAGAATTCTTCATTTATCAATGGTCTCCTTTCCTTTTTAATGATATAAATATTGACGATGTTTGAGACGTGGAAATTTGGCTAGATAGGGTAGCTAGAATCCAATGTGACAAAAGAATAGGTATTTTATTACTGCTTTCATTATGTAATCACTTTTATTCTTATGGCTAGGATTATGTAATCACTTTAATAGATTTGGCTAGGATTCGCTGAATATATGGTACATTAATGTTTTTGGATTTCAAGAAAAAACAATGATATCCTAAATCCTCTATGACTATTGAGATTAAATAATACAACAAAAATAACGGCATGCAATTATGGTTGCATTGATTGAGGTAAACCCCAGTGCTATACCATGCGAGGAAGTCATTACATGGTGGGGTAAGGCAACCATGGGATTTTTACCTATATCTAATCCTGTAATTGATGATAATTTTATGATTAGTTCTGTGGGGGTTGGTTTAATTATATATTTGCAACACTAAATATAAAAGTGTTGACCCAATTGAGGATTTTGATGATTAACAAAACTATTTGAGTATATAACATTTGAAGTTACTAATGATTTTGATTAAGTTTTTCAGATTATAAGTCAATTTGATAATCAAAATCAAGAGTCAAATCAAGTTCTGGTTCAAATCTAATGTCAAGGTAAGATTGCAGACATTAGAGTCGACACATGGAATCACAGAGTTAACTCCGGAAAACAGCACAGACTTAGAGTCGACTCCGGGACTGTTAGAGTCGACTCTAATAGAAAAGACAGAACGATGGTTTTTTCAAGCCACGACATAGAGTCGACTCCAGAAAAATTTTGTGTTGATCCCAGAAAAGTCAGAGACAACTTCAGATCGAGCGGATTAAAGAATTTCGAGTTAGAGCCGACTCCAAAAAAGTTAGAGCCGACTCCAGAATGTCAGACGCGACTCCAGAACTGTCAGAACGACTCTAAACTTTATCTTTATCTTTTTTAATCCCAATGGCTATTGCTATTTATGGATCTAATCCTTCTTACACTTGTTTTTAACGGATAGTTTCAAACTATTTATGGATTAATCGGGATCTATAAGAAGAGGGTTTGCTGCATCCAAACAAGAAGAGACAAGAGAGACAAAAAGAAAAGAAAAGAGAGAAATCTATGAAATCCATCAGAAAATTAAAAGAGAAAAGAGGGAAAACTTGTAAGGAAAAATCATACTGATTCCCCAAAAGAAAAGAGAGAGATTCCAAGCTTTTGTTGTTCTATTTTGAAGAAATCTCAAGAGAAGAAAGAAGCCCTAGTTTTCTGATCTTCTGAGTCTCAAGAGCATCTTGAAAGAAGATCCATTCAAAGAAAGAGAAGGAAGAAGCCACCAAGATCTGCGAATCAGGCTTTGATTCCTATCCTTTTATTCTTGTTTCATTATTGTATATTTGCTCATTGGAGGAGCTGTTTATCTTGTAAAAACAAATATTGTTTGCTGGGTCAATCTGGTGATTGATTCAGTTGAGGCTGTTAGCCTTGTGCAAGCATTAGCTTGTGGTGTTAGGTTTTGTGCTGGTGAGCCTTGAAAACTAGCTAAGTTCGTTGTGCATCCGGAAAAATAACAAGTTCGAGTTGTGAGCTTGCAAAACAACTCTGTTGTAATCAGATTGATTATAGTGTGGACCCAAGAGGTACTTGAGAGTGGACATAGGTGTAGGTACACCGTACCATTATAAAATCTCCTGTGTTTGCCGTGATTGTCTCTTTATCTTTAACTCTCTATTTGTGTTTGTTCCGTTTTAATTTGTGTGAATCTAAGTTTTATTTCCACTGGGGGTTATTTTTTAAAAGAGTTTAAATTTTTGAAAAACCCAATTCACCCCCCCTCTTGGGTTGCTATCTGGACCAACAATTGGTATCAGAGCTAGTGCTCATTTGATTTGATCTAACGATCAAGAGTCAAAGATCCACATGGCAACTCAAGCTGGTTCATCTTTTTTTGAAGGCCAATCTACTAATAGACCACCCTTATTTAATGGTTCAAACTATGGTTATTGGAAGGCTAGAATGAAAATTTTCATTCAAGCACTTGACTATGATCTATGGAGTATTATAGTCAATGGACCACACACACCCACTGCTAGAGTTAATGGCATGGAGATTCCTAAATCGGAAACAGAATGGGATGAACAGGATAAAAAATTGGCACAACTCAATGCCAAAGCAATGAATGTTTTATACTGCTCATTAGATGCAAATGAATTCAATCGCATATCTATTTGCATTTCTACTAAGGAAATCTGGGATAGACTTGAGGTTACCCATGAGGGAATAAATCAAGTCAAGGAATCCAAGATTAACATGCTAGTTCATAAGTATGAATTGTTTAAAATGGATGCATGTAAATCTATTGCTGATATGTTTACAAGATTTACTGATATAGTTAATGGTTTAAAAAGTCTTGGTAAATCTTATGATAATTCTGATCTTGTGAGAAAGGTTTTGTGTTCCTTGCCTAGGACTTGGGAAGCTAAAGTGACTGCAATACAAGAGGCAAAGGATCTAAGTACCCTGCCCCTAGAAGAATTATTGGGATCCTTGATGACTCATGAGCTTCAAATTAAGCAACATATTGATGATGATGAGTCAAAGAAGAAGAGGACTATGGCTCTTAAGATTTCTGAATATATGGAAGAGCCTCATGAATCTGAAGATGAAAGTGATGATGAACATGGCACTCATCACAAAGAAATTTAAAAGATTCATGAAGAAGAAGTTTGAAAAGAAAAAGCCCTTTGCAAGAAAAGATGAGGACAAGGGCAAAGAAAAAGAAGTTATTTGCTTTGAATGTAAAAAGCTGGATCATTTTAAATCTGAATGCCCTCAACTAAAGAAAGGCATCCGAAAGTTTAAAAAGAAGGCAATGATGGCCACATGGAGCGATTCGGAAAGCTCAAGTTCCGAAGAGGAAGAAAAGAGTAAAATGGCCAATCTATGCTTCATGGCGGACAATGATAAGGTAAGTCCGAGTTTTCTTGATGACTTCACCTTCGATGAATTGCATAGTGCTTTTTATGAATTAATGGATGATTTTGCGAACCTAAGTTCAAAGAACAAAGATTTGAAAACTCAAATGCAAAAACTATCCTTAGAAAATGAAAAGCATGTTGTAGATAAAGAACTTTTGATAAAAGAAAAGAAAGTTTGAAAAATGAAGTTGATAGACTTAAGCCTATAGTTGATAAATTCACTCTAAGCTCTATCAAACTTAATATGATTTAGATAATCAAAAAGCTGTTTTTGATAAAGCTGGATTAGGATATAATCCGCTTAAAAAGCAAAAATCTTTGAAGAATATTTTTATACATGCTGAAAAATCATCAAATATTACTTGTTTTAAATGTAGAAACAAAGGACATAAATCATATATGTGTAAATCTCCACATAATAAGAGAAAGATGATTTGGGTTCCCAAAGGAACAATATTTAATGCATCTAACCATGAAGGACCCAAGAAGGCTTGGGTACCTAAAATTAAGACATGAATGTTTTGCAGAGTGTCTTGCAGCCATCAGACTGAAAAGAAAATGGTACCTAGATAGTGGTTGCTCAAGACACATGACGGGTGACAAAGATCAATTCATCACCCTTGAATCAAAAAGAGGTGGAGTAGTTACTTTTGGTGATAATGGTCAAGGCCATATCATGGGTATTGGTAAGATTCAAATTACTCCATCTACTCATATTGATAATGTTTTATATGTCGATGGACTTAAACATAATTTGATAAGTATTAGCCAACTGTGTGACAAAGGTTTCAAGGTTTCCTTTGAAGCTTCTGTTTGCACTGTTACTAATCCCATTGATAACAGCATTATTCTTGTTGGTAAACGTTATGGCAATGTGTACTTAATTGATTTGAGTAATTTATCTCCAAGTAATCATTGCTTAGTTGCTAATAATGCTAATATGAATGAGATTGGTTGGCTATGGCACCGTAGATTAGGTCATGCAAGCACACACCTAATTTCTAAATTATTGAAAATGGATTTAGTTAAAGGTATTCCTACTTAAATTTTGAAAATAATCGAATATGTGATGCATGTCAATTTGGAAAACAAACAAGAACTTCTTTCAAATCTAAGAATGTTGTTTCAACTACTAGGCCACTAGAGCTACTACACATGGACCTTTTTGGACCTACTAGAACCACAAGTCTAGGAGGAAAGAAATATGGTCTAGTGATAGTAGATGATTACTCTAGATTCACTTGGGTAATGTTTTTGGCTCACAAAGATGAGACTTTCTCAATATTCATGAAATTCGTTAAGAAAGTCACTAATGAGAAAAACACTACCATAGTGTCTATTAGAAGTGATCATGGAACTGAATTTGAAAATCACTTATTTGAAAAATTCTATTTTGAAAAAGGCATACATCATAACTTTTCAGCACCTAGAACACCACAACAAAATGGAGTTGTAGAAAGAAAGAATAGGACTTTAGAAGACATGGCCCGTACCATGCTATGTGAAAGCCAACTTCCAAAATATTTTTGGCGGAAGCTATAAACAGCATGTTACATCCTAAATAGAGCCCTGATTAGACCTATCCTTAAGAAGACTCCCTATGAACTATGGCACAATAGAAAACCAAATTTAAGTTATTTTCATGCATTTGGTTGTAAATGTTTTATTCATAACAATGGTAAGGATAATCTTGGGAAGTTTGATGCAAAGTCTGATGAAGGTATTTTCCTAGGATATTCTACATCTAGCAAGGCATATAGAGTATTTAATAAAAAGCTTAGTTGTAGAAGAATCCATTCATATAGTGTTTGATGAGTCTTTAGCATCAAGTTCAGATAAAATTGATGATGAGGAAGATACATCTTTGATTGAAAGATATATTAAAAAATTAAATGTATCTTCAGATCAAGAACCTGAAGTTAAGGATGATGACTCACCTAAGGATGATGGTATTGATATTGCTCATAATGATAAAGATCTACCTAGAGATTGGAGATATGCTTATGGTCATCCTAAGGACCTAATCATAGGTGATCCATCTCAAGGTGTAAGGACTAGATCATCAATGAGAGATATCAATAATCATCTTGCATTTGTATCTCATATAGAACCTAAAACTATAGAGGAAGCTGAGAAAGATAGTTATTGGATGTTAGCAATGCAGGAAGAGTTAAACCAATTCACTAGGAACCAAGTTGGACCCTAGTAGATAGACCTAAAAACCACCCTATAATAGGATCTAAATGGGTTTTTAGAAATAAATTGGATGAAAATGGATTGGTAATTAGAAATAAGGCTAGATTAGTTGCAAAAGGATATAATCAAGAAGAAGGTATAGATTTTGATGAAACTTTTGCACCTGTTGCTAGATTAGAAGCCATTAGGCTACTACTTGCATTTGCATGTCATATGAATTTCAACTTATTTCAAATGGATGTTAAAAGTGCATTTCTAAATGGTTTTATAAATGAGGAAGTTTATGTTGAACAACCTCCTGGTTTTGAAGATCATGAATTTCCAAACCACGTCTTCAAACTACACAAAGCACTTTATGGTTTAAAGCAAGCACCTAGAGCTTGGTATGATAGATTAAGTAAATTTTTAATTGAAAATGACTTTTCTAGAGGAAATGTTGATAAAACCTTATTTTTGAAAAGAAAAGAAAAGGATTTATTAATTGTTCAAATTTATGTTGATGACATTATATTTGGTGCTACTAACAATCTCCTTTGTCAAGAATTTGCTAAGCTAATGCAGGGAGAATTCGAGATGAGCATGATGGGAGAACTAAACTTCTTCCTTGGACTTCAAATCAAACAAGAGAAAGCGGGGATTTTATTAACCAAACAAAGTACACAAAGGAAATACTCAAGAAATTTGGTATGGAATCTGCTAAACCTCTTGGTACGCCAATGAGTCCCTCATGCAAGCTGGACAAGGATGAAGAAGGTAAGAAAGTAGATCAGAAGCATTACAGAGGTATGATCGGATCACTTCTTTACCTAACTGCAAGTAGGCCAGATATATGTTTTCTGTTTGCTTATGTGCAAGATATCAATCTAATCCTAAGGAATCACATTTATTTGCTGTTAAAAGAATCTTTAGATACTTAAATGGAACTAAAAATGTAGGATTATGGTATTCTAGAGACTCAACCTTAAAATTGATTGCTTATTCTGATTCTGACTATGCTGGTTGTAAATTAGATAGAAAGAGTACAAGTGGGGCATGCCAACTTTTAGGAAGTAACTTAATCTCTTGGTTTAGCAAGAAGCAAAATTTCGGTTGCATTATCCACTGCTGAGGCAGAGTATGTTGCAGCTGGAAGTTGCTGTGCTCAAATCCTTTGGATTAAGCGACAACTTGAAGATTATGGTATCACACTTGATAAAATTCCTATTAAATGTGATAATACTAGTGCTATTAATCTAACTAAAATCCAATTCAACATTCAAGAACTAAACACATTGAAATTAGACATCACTTTATTAGAGAACATGTAACTAACAAAGATGTTTGTCTTGAATATGTTAATACTAATGATCAATTAGCTGATATTTTTACCAAACCTTTGAGTGAGGAAAGATTTTGTTATCTTAGAGGAGAATTAGGAGTTTGTGATCCTTTAGAATGATTTTCTGAAACTCTTAAGGACAACAACTATCTAGACTTCATTAATTTCTTGAAAATCCTCTATGTCCAATAAGGAAATTTATCTAGAAATTTGATTATTGTTTCCCCAATTGTTAAGGAACACTTATCTAGAGTTTGATGATTAATTTGATTAGTTTCAGATCCTTGAAATTTGAATTTTTCTCTGAAACTGTTGTGGAGTCGACACCTGCAGTTTGTGGAGTCGACACCTTCATATTTTGATGTTCTGTCTGGGCAATTAGAGCCGACTCTGGCTTCTGTAGAGCCGACTCTAATTCGGGCGCTGACAGATTCTCTGGTTCGGAGCCGACACCTCATTTTCGGGAGTCGACTCTAAGTGGAACTAGGTCAAAATAAAAAGGCGGAGTCGACCCCAAACGAAACCTATCGTCTCCTAAACCTTTTCCAAACCGTTCCAAACCGAGTTCAATCCCTCCAAATCCTCCAAATCTCTCAATAACTCATTCCAATCGAATCCCATGGCTCCCAAAAGGTGCTATCATTGGTGGTTCGACTGTTCCGATGAAGCGCCATTCAAATCGGAGGCAACCTTCGTCATCTTCTTCATCTGCCACTCAGGATGACTCTCCACCCTCACCATCTTCTCCACGAGTTGACCAATTAGCGGGTAAGGCCATTACTACCGGAAGAAAAGTAGATTTTGACTTTTTTGCTTCGGAGGGCTTTGCTATTGGGCGTTTGTTGAAAGAAATGGGATGGGAAGAAGGTCTGTTCTTTGGATATCCCTACATACCCTGCCCTAGTGAGAGAATTTTATAATGATTTATGTAGAGGAGAGGAGGCTTAGTGAGTGTTGTAAGAGGAACTAAAGTAATATCACGGCTGAAACCCTTGGAAATCTATTGGAGATGCCTACCATTGGTTTAGTTGAATATCAACATGAAGACAGAGGAGGTGCCCTATCAAGGATGTTAGGGAGAGAAGTTTCTGAGTTTGAAGAAATCTTGGCCAATCAACTTAATTTGGAACTCAGATTACTTCACAATATTTGTGGAAGAATTTTATTTCCTAAAATCGGAAGGTTTGAATATGTCTCGGAGCGAGACATCTTATTGATGGACTGTATTCTCACTGGAAGACCTGTCAATCTTGCTGGTATGATGATTGGTTATATGGCAGAAGCAGCAACTAAGAAAGATCTACACTGCCATATGGTATGATTTAACATTAGTCTTTAGAAGCCAAGGTGTACTTATAATGGATAATGAGCCACTAAGAAAATTAAGGCATACAGATTACTATAGTGTCTCTACAATTCACCGGATGGGCTTCAGAAAAGAAAATGAAATTGGATAAAAGAGGACAAGAGGCCAGAGCTGAAGAGGTTAGAGTTGAGGAGGTCAGAGGAGAGGATATTCCTGAACCATCTATTCCTGAACCATCTGCTGGACCTTCTTCTGCTGGACCATCTACTGCTGGACCCTCAGTGGCTGGACCTAGCACTCACCCTCCACATCAGTCAGCATTGGCATCTGAAGATTTTCTGAGGAGCAAATAGGTCAGCTCAGAGCTTTACTGGCTGAGTATGATAGTCAAAGGACAAATGATATGTGTCAGTTAAGAGAGGAGTTCAATCAGTTGAAGGATGAGATCAATTCAAGACTTGACATGATTTCTTTTTCCATTAGCAATTCGTAGAATCCTTTAGCACTGATCTTCATAAGATTTTTGAAAGGATGGAAGGCATTAGACGGTTCTGGAACTTATCTTCATGCTACCAGTCAACTAAAGAAAGATATCGACCTCGCCGTCTCTCAAATTGAAGCTTGTCTTGAAAGTTTTAAGAAGACTCAAAAAGATGATATTATGGAAATGATTGGACATTTAAAGAAAATTGTGTATAAGCATATTTGATTTTGATATCCTATCCTAGGTTGTATCTTAGGATTTCTTGCTTTCTTGCTTTAATAGCATGTATCTAGGAATTACATACTTGAATATGTCACTTTACTGAAACACATGTAATGAATCTTGCTTTGGAATACAATTACACTTTTATTTCAAATTTGTCTATGATTGATTGATTGAATTTCAATGAATGAGTTTACTATCTTTATGATTAATTGAACCAACAACCCCGCTCTGATAACCTTTTTTATTGTATTTAAATTCATCTTATTGCTGATAACAAAAAAGGGGGAGAGATAATTGTATATATAAGAGAAAGAGAAAGAAAGAAAAGAAGAATTTTGAGATGAAAAAATTTTGAGATTCTAATCATGATTCAATTGAATTCAGTTTATCTACATAGGGGGAGTTATTCAATGCAGGGGGAGCTTAATAATTTCTCATATAAAAGTTAAATCATCTTGATTGATGTCATGTATCTTTTTTGATTCATTTTGAATATTGGCATCAAATTCTTTGTTAGGAAGTTCTAAAGCTTTAACAATGTCTATAATTCTTAATTCAAATGAATTTTTAATGCATATACTCAAAGTTTTTGTCATCATCAAAAAGGGGGAGATTGTTGACCCAATTGAGGATTTTGATGATTAACAAAACTATTTGAGTATAACATTTGAAGTTACTAATGATTTTGATTAAGTTTTTCAGATTATAAGTCGATTTGATAATCAAAATCAAGAGTCAAATCAAGTTCTGGTTCGAATCTAATGTCAAGGTAAGATTGCAGACATTAGAGTCGACACATGGAATCGCAGAGTCGACTCCGGAAAATGGCACAGACTTAGAGTCGACTCCGGGACTGTTAGAGCCGACTCCAACAGAAAAGACAGAACGATGGCTTTTCAGGCCACGACTTAGAGTCGACTCCCGGACTGTTAGAGTCGACTCCAGAAGAATTTTGTGTCGACCCCAGAAAAGTCAGAGACGACTCCAGATCGAGCGGATTAAAGAATTTCGAGTTAGAGCCGACTCCAGAAAAGTTAGAGCCGACTCCAGAATGTCAGACGCGACTCCAGAACTGTCAGAACGACTCTAAACTTTATCTTTATCTTTTTAATCCCAACGGCTATTGCTATTTATGGATCTAATCCTTCTTACACTTGTTTCTAACGGATAGTTTCAAACTATTTATGGATTAATCGGGATCTATAAGAAGAGGGTTTGCTGCATCCGAACAAGAAGAGACAAGAGAGACAAAAAGAAAAGAATAGAGAGAAATCTGTGAAATCCATCAGAAAATCAATAGAGAAAAGAGGAAAAACTTATAAGGAAAAAATCATACTGATTCCCCAAAAGAAAAGAGAGAGATTCCAAGCTTTTGTTGTTCTATTTCGAAGAAATCTCAAGAGAAGAAAGAAGCCCTAGTTTTCTGATCTTCTGAGTCTCAAGAGCATCTTGAAGGAAGATCCATTCAAAGGAAGAGAAGGAAGAAGCCACCAAGATCTGCGAATCAGGCTTTGATTCCTATCCTTTATTCTTGTTTCATTATTGTATATTTGCTCATTGGAGGAGCTGTTTATCTTGTAAAAACAAATATTGTTTGCTGGGTCAATCTGGTGATTGATTCAGTTGAGGCTGTTAGCCTTGTGCAAGCATTAGCTTGTGGTGTTAGGTTTTGTGCTGGTGAGCCTTGAAAACCAGCTGGGTTCGTTGTGCACCCGAAAAAAACAAGTTCGAGTTGTGAGCTTGCAAAACAACTCTGCTGTAATCAGATTGATTATAGTGTGGACCCAAGAGGTACTTGGGAGTGGACGTAGGTGTAGGTACACCGAACCACTATAAAATCTTCTGTGTTTGCCGTGATTGTCTCTTTATCTTTAACTCTCTATTTGTGCTTGTTCCATTTTAATTTGTGTGAATCTAAGTTTTATTTCCACTGGGGGTTATTTTTTAAAAGAGTTTAAATTTTTGAAAAACCAATTCACCCTCCCCCCTCTCTTGGGTTGCTATCTGGACCAACAAAAAGTTAAATATAAAATGATTGAGAACTAGACAAAGAGATCTTTTGATTTCTAATTTAAATTCTAATAACCAAATATCAATCACTAAGAAATCATTATTATTGATGAGTGGAATTTATATTAGAAAAAGCATGAAAAAGATAGATGGATAGCAAAAGTTGTAGACTTTTGCCTATAGGGAGAGCCATTCAATCACTTTGAGTTAAAATCTAACAATCTATATTTTGAATTCTGTAGGCACACATAACTCTTTACTCCTATATAGATTTAACAAATAATTTGATAGGAATTCACATCCCTCAACTTAGCGGCTAGTGTTTCTAAATTCACTATCTACCAAGTGGTTTATTCTCAAAAGTCTACAACGCGAATGGATCTCTCTTCCTTTTTCAAAAAATAAAAAATAAAGTATATAATTCATTGATATATTTGGATACCAAAAAAAATAGTCATATATGAATCAACAACTAAAGTATGAATCTTTTATGTCAGAGATTAAATCTTTTTCGTGCTTTTTCCTAATATAAATTCCACTCATCAATAATAATGATTTCTTAGTGATTGATATTTGGTTATTAGAATTTAAATTAGAAATCAAAAGACCTATTTGTCTAGTTCTCAGTCATTTTATATTTAACTTTTATATTTAGTACTGCAAATATATAATTAAACCAGCCCACAAACTAATAATAAAATTATCATTAATTACATGATTAGATATAGATAAAAATCCCATGGCTGCCTTACCCCACCATGTAATGACTTCCTCGCATGGTAGAGGATTGGGGTTTACCTCAATCAATGCAACCATGATTGCATGCCGTTATTTTCGTTGTACTATTTAATCTCAATAGTCATAGAGGATTTAGGATATCATTGCTTTTGCATGAAATCCAAAAACATTAATGTACCATATATTCAGTGAATCCTAGCCAAATCTAATAAATTGATTACATAATCCTAGACATAAGAATAAAAGTGACTACATAATGAAAGCATTAATAAAATATCTATTCTTTTGTCACATTGGATTCTAGCTATCATATCTAGCCAAATTTTCATGTCTCAAACATCGTCAATATTTATATCACCAAAAAGGAAAGGGGACCATTGATAAATGAAGAATTCTCTTACCAAACCAAATTATTTTAAAGAAAAACTAGATTAGCTAAGTCTGCATTGCCTAACAAGGGACTTGTGAGCAATTTTCCAAGAGCATGAATGAGGGATAGATGTCCATAGCTATAGATTTTTAATAGGATGATATCAGTCAAAATCTCAGTCCTATTATTCTCTTCACTCCTTTCCCTTTATATATAGCCCTTTGTCCTTTTGTTTTCCTCACTGTCACTTCTTATTTGTTTTGAGGTGTTGTGGTAGAGATCAAATGGAGAATTCAGGAAAGAATCCTTCCACCCTAAATCACACCATTGCAATTCTTGATTCAAGCTCTTCTAGGTCTGGTGAGTTTGGACTATTTCTCTCCTCTTTTAATCTTGTGCTTTTACTTTCATACTTCTTATATTAGATCTTTTAACACCTTTTGTTAAGGGGTTCAATTTTTGAGCATTAGTGTTGTCACATGTTATACCTCTTTAAATTATGCTTTTGATACTTGTTCTCTATTGCATGATAGGTTTTTTTAAGTATCTTAAGTTGTTCAATTCAAATATTATTATCCTTTGTTTGGTTGGAAGGAAATGAGAGGGAAAATTTCTTCCCTCATTTTTTTATGTTTACTTGGAAAAGGGAGGAAAAATTATGCATATGGCCCACACATAATTTCTGCCCCTCTATCAAAACATAAATCACAGAGGAGGTGGTATCTATTTTTATCAATCCTCTTATTTTGCATTTAAGAATAAGAAAATACCAAGAAAGTACTTCCAATCTACTCCCTCGAATCTCCTCAAAGAATTTTTTTTTAAAAAAAGGGTAAAAGCTAGGCACATCCCCTTTTCTTCCATTAATTAATTATGAAAGTAAATTAAAAAGTCTCAATTTATACTAATGAGATCTATCCTTGCATAATTCATATTTGGGTTTACAGATGAGTTGAGTTGACTCATAACCTAACACATAATTTGACCTAATTAAACCTAACCCATTTCATATTTGAAATCTTGTGGTGGAATTAGGTTAAAAAATTAGACCCATTCTAAATTCTAAACCGAATCCAATTTTTATATTTTTCAATTTGATCAACTTTGTATTTCATTCAGGTCTACCTTGGATTAATAAAAAATAGGCCCAACCCTATCTAAAGTCAATTTGACTTGACTTAAAAACCTGAATAATATAGACCTTCTCCTTTAATTATCTTTATTAATTAATTGAATAAACATTAATTTAAAATAATTCTTCTCTTTTCCTCTTAACAACATATTTTCTTATCTATTTTCACTTTGTTATATTTAAACATCATATATATTAAAAGTCATAGATTGTAAACTTAAAAATGATCAATTATTTGGATATAAAGTTAAAACATTTTGAATGAAAATTCAAGTTTATGTTTTTCTTTTAATTTTAGCTAGTTTTCAATGAATCTTTATTTAATAGCCAATTATTAGATTTTATCTGCAATAATATAGCTAGATGATTGATGCTTAAGCATTTCATGTTGAATTCAGGTTATACTTGGCCCTAACCTAACATAGCTTAAACATTGAATCTAAAATCTATTCTATGGACTTAATCCTTCTTTATTCGTTTAGTACATGGAATTAAGACCCAAATATGAAATCCAGTTGGATTTTTTTCAAGCACATCTTAATTCGACCTAACTCATATAGCTCTATTTTGATCGGAATCCTGTTATAGTTAAAAAGAGTTTCAATTTTCTAAAATATTCATGAGCTATTGAAATAATCTTAACAAAATTAAAATCTTATGGGAGGTAGTTTTTGCCTTTTATATCAACTTCATCTTTATTTTTCAACTACTTTACTTAGTTCTTCTTAAAATGAAAATACGACCAATCAAGAGTCTTTCTTTAAAAGATTTTTTTTTGTGCTTTAACTAGCCCATTTTGACTCAGATATAGCATTTGGTCTATATCACTTGATGCATGGCACCCTTACAAGGTGATGCTACATCATGAAGCTTAAAAAAATAATTGATTTTAAAAAAGGTTCCTCAATCAAATGTTGCATGGGCAAGTTGGGGCTTTTGAAAATTTGACGCATTATTTAGCTTTCCCATATAGCAAATCTTGCTTCTAGATCCAACATATGACCCGCTGCAATAGCTAATTGGTGCACATTAAGTCCAATGATCTCTTTGAATCTAGGTTCTCTTTATTTATGGATTCTAGATATGCTAAATCAAATTGAAAATGAAGAATTTCTTTCCTCCTTGTTCCATAACTAAACTACCTGACTTCATTAGGAATATGATCTATCAAGTAGATCTAGAAAAAACTCATTCCTCACACATCTGGTCTACATGACCTTTCTCTCTCGACAAACATTCTTCATCTAATGTTCTTTATTACTCTACTCATAGACCATCCAATTGGTAGCTAATTATCGGCCTTATTCATCGTTTAATACGAAATACTTGAATAGATTCAAATTATTTGCATTGGTCACTAAATATTTCTTTATATATGGTGTCTAATCAAGTTGCAAGTCATTTTCCCTACCTTTTTCATAATTTTGAAGGGATATATGAAATTGCTTTCATTTCTTTCCTTCAACCTTTTAACATTTTTTCCAAGGTGGAGCCTAACTAGCTCGTCATCTTAGAATTTGCACATTTTATGATACTTATGATGTTAATCCTTGTACCAAGGTTGTGATAGATAAAATTATGCCTCACATCTTGATACACCTTCTAATATTTTTAAGCAACTTTTAAGCCCATGCTTGGTCTCCCTCCTCCTTACTATTTTTTTAGTGTAAAACCAACTATAAAGTCTAAATTGTAAGAGATCTATGGCATGCAACCCAAAAATATCTTAACCGATGAATTTTGTGTAGAACTAAAGGTAAGGCAAACTATCATCCTAAATCCTTGCATGCTTGGAATTATAGCCTCCAAAGAGGTCCACCATTGTAGATTCATGGGATATGATTATCCATCCATTTTGATTACAAGGCAATGCATGCTATACTTCAATTTGGTATCCATCATCCCCCACAAAGTTCTTCAAAAAAAAAAAACTTAGAAAATGATTATCTTAACCCAAAATTATAAAAGAAGGCAATCTATTATGTTTCTAAACATTTTGGAAGAACAAATGAGATGCACACTCTATCTCCAATCACCAGCTTCTTGGAAAGAGTTAGATATACTAACTTGTTGAATGAGTCAACTATCACACATATAACTAGCCATGGCCATCTCTTCTCCCTAGAGAACCTAAGACACTCTTCTAAGGTGTTTTAGTATTGTTAATGGTTTGTACAAAATTCCAACTCTCAATTGGAGGACTTTGATTTACTATATAATATGATACTCTATGTATTGGGCCACATCTTCCTGCATCATGGACTAATAGATATACCTTTAAGTTCATTAGAGTCTTCTCCATTCTAATATATCTTGCAATCTTTGAAGTGTGAGCCTATCAGTATCTTTAGGGACATACAAACAGGTTCCTTATAAAGCAATCTATCCTTCAAGTTGAACTCTATAGGCAAATTTTTCTTTAGTTTTCTTATGACAAAGTGGTTGAATCTGCACAACCAACAAACTGAAGACTATAGTTAATGGATGTCTAGACATAAATTAGCTAATTTGTTTAAAACTCCTTTATTCATTTTTATTACTAAGTTGAATTGTTGCATATCAAAGTATCATAAAGGTATACAATTATGAAGTCTTTAATCAAAGGTCATGGTACCTCGCTCACTAACATCATGAAGATGGTAGAGACATTGCATAAACCTAATTTAATCAGGAAGAAGAAAGAAATTCCTTCAATCCATTCAACTTGAATTTCTTTAAAGAAAATTTTAAAAGTAAAAAAAAAAATTAAGATCTAAGTCCATTTTTCTTTCATTGATTGATCATAAAACTAAGTTAGAGAATCTTTATTAATATTAGTGAAATCTAACCTTACACAATTCAAGACAGATTTTTTTTAGTTAAAAGATGTTATAGCTTTCCTGAAATAAACATCAAAAATAAAAATAATCATGAAAACCCAAAAATGTTACATAATGTAGATCTCAATTTATAAATGAACCATGTCTAACCTGCTTTGTAATTCTTCTTAGATTGGAAGTTATACTTGATCAAAGTTTTTCCTCCAAAGGATAATTTTTTTTTCTTTGATTAATATAAAGCTAAGCATTGAAATTTGGCCTTGACTTTGGATACCTATCCTTATGGGGTGACAACATGTTGTAGAATTTGAAAAGTTAATTTCAAAAAATAAAAATTAGAACCTCAATGGAATGACATATGGGTAAGTTAAAACCTGTAAAAATTTAACTTGTGATTCAAATTCTCAATGTAATGGGTCTCACTCTACAACCCTAGCTGGACTTTGTTATCATGGCCAAAGTAGTTTACATTAAGCCTGATAATCTTTTTGGATCATAAAGAATCTATAAAAGATTTTTAGATTTTTTTGACCTAATATTAAATTAATAGTCATTTCTAAAAACTATTTTAGCCTTGCAAAAACCTTTTCTTATATTTGGCAAATTTAAAGATGCTTGGATGTGGGCAATGATAGTGAACTTTGAATTTCCACTTTGGTTCCATTCTCTTATAGTTATTTGGCAATGTTGGAGATATTTCTTTCCTTTTTTTGACACCTTCTCTCGTGCGGTTATATTATGGGCATTGATCTTTTACATGGCTTACATACTTTGATAAGTCTTTGGATCTTTGTTTTCTCTATCACAAGATAATGTTTTTTTTATTTAATATTAGGATAACAAATGGTTGTAAATATGGGTCTTATGAAACTTCCTTCTTATACTTGCTAGAAAAAGCCTTGGATCATGATGATAATAGTGAATTTTGCAATTCTACATAGGTTTTCTTCTCCTCTAATAATAGATTTTTTCACTCAAAACAGAAATATAAATCATTTATAAAGGATATATGCTTTTGGGCTTCTACTAATAAGAAAAATCATCTATCTTATGTACTAATAACAAGTATTCACACATTTTAAAATATTAACATGAACATTTTAAACTTATAGATTTCTATAATAAAATATATGCATTTCTAAACCTATATTTGAAGGTGATAAATAGTTGTCCTCTCTCTCTCTCTCTCTTATGCATGTTCATATAGTGGCTTATATTTCTTTAATTTGTCCAATTTGAAGAAAAAGTGGCCACAATATAAGGGATTTCGATCTAAACCAACCAGTGTCCGAGGTAGAAGAAGAGCTTGTCATACAAGATGCAGAAGATATAATGAAATTAGTGAACAATATGAATCAGCCAAAGAAGCTCCGCCTCTCTCTAGAGCAAATCAACTTGTTGGAGGAGTCCTTCAACCAAACCCTATCTTAGATTCTGTAAAAGAAACATACAAGCTTTTCTTCCTAAAACACTTTACTTGTTTTGTATCAACCTAAATATGTTATTGAAATTAAAGCTGCATTAGAACTATTAATCCATGTTTGTTTCAGATGGAGAAGGAGGAGTTAGCAGCAAAGTCAATGCTTACACCACTGGTGCGGGCACCAGGATCAAGCAGAGGATTCTTAACCCTCTCTAGATATCTGATTAGTTATGATTCAAGTCTTGAGTTGGGAAATAAAGTTTAGTTTATTTTGAGTTCCATCCAGTTTATTTTATTCTAAATTGAGTCCTATCCAGTTCAGTTTATTTTAATGTGAGTCTTGTAGTAAGTTCATCAGCTTACAAGAGGAGACATCAGTATTGGAGCAGAAGACAAGGCTATTACAGTCAGACAGAGCAGCTGCTAAATTTAAGTTGGTGCCACACCTGCTTCAAGCAGCCCACATGCCACCTAGCAGAGAAAGCAACCTTTTCAATTTGGATAATCATTTTCCTCATCTGGCCGATGCCGATTTCATGCCAAATTAAGATGCCACTGATTGCATCTAGAAGATCACTTCCTCATCTGGATGCTACAGATTTCATGCCAAATTAAGCTACCGCTGATTGCATCTCAATCATATCTAGAAGATCACCTGCCTCATCTGGATGCCACAGATTTCTTGCCGAATCCAGCTGCCACTGATTGCATCTAGAAGATCACCTTCCTCATCTGGACGCTGCAGATTCCAGGCCAAATTTGATTAGGGTGCATTTTTTCTTTTCTCTCTTTCCATATCTGTATTTTCTTGAGCCCCAAGTCTCTTGCTCTATAAAAGAGACACTCTTGTATGAATGATGTATCTTTTATTATTAATCAATCAATCCAAGTTTTGAGTTATTGTGATTTTTGTTAATTGGTTCTCTGGTGCTCTTGTTTCCCTCCTCCTGCGTGTGCCTACATCCCAAGTCTCCAGAAGAAACCCTGGCCACCACCTTTGTCTTCCAACAGTGGACGCCCAAGAGCCCTTTGTCGGCCTCCCCTTTTCTCTACTCCTTCCTTATCTCTTTGCCTCTATTCTAAATTTTCTCTATTATTCTTTAACCCTTGTATGGTGATCTTGCATATCCCTAAGTAGCCACAAATCTAGGATTCAAGGAGTTCATCATTCAGGAGAGCGGATACTTGGCCGCAGATCCGTGGGCTCAAGGCTTGGTCATCTAGGGCGCATCCGGTAGGCAGAACAACCCCTTCAATACTTTGATCTTCCCCTCTTGCCAGGTACACCCCTCTAATCTACTAGTAACTTTATTGTAGTAGAGCAAGCCCTACCGGGGCTTCTTAGCCTCGGCGGTCCGTCTTCTTTATTTTTTAGGAACTATTTTGCGTGCGGATTTACTGTGATTTTTTTTGAATCCCTCTTAGGCTATTACTTCAAAGAATAATCAACTACAATCATTAATCATTAAAAAAAAAAAAAAAATTACTTGCATGCGAATCGGTTCTGCATCAGTTTGGTATCAAAGCATAGTTAGGGCTTAATTTTAATTCACGTTATTATCAGTATATTATCTGTTAATTGAATTGTTTCTGCCTGCATACATCAAAAAATTACAAAATTTATTTCTCTAGATTCGTTATAATTTAAAGTATTTTTTGTTATTTTTTAAGAATTTAATTCAATCTGTGAGAAAAAAATTCTAAGATTTATTGCTATTTATAGATTTCTGGATTATGGTTTGTGTTTTACATGTCATTCATCTGCATTAAATTACTCTTAAGGGCTTTCATTGATGTCAGATAAGGGAGGGATTGAGACCCCTTCCTTGGCCCAAAACAACCATCCATGCATTCCGATCTCAAGCCTCTAATCTAAAACTGAGTAGCAACTTAATTGACATTTGCCCTAGAGGGCTAAGGATACCAACCGTCGGTTTAGTGTACTGAAGGAGACTAGTACAAATCAATCTGGCGTGTGCTCTAAAATTGGTGTCTAGAAGGGAGGTCAAATGTCAAATGACTTAAGTGGAGTGTTGGGGTTATTTTAATTAGGCACATGCAATTTGCGGGACGAGCCTCCCCCCTTCCACTTGTCCCAACTAGCCAATTGAAGAGTTACTGTTATATTGGCTTGCATTAAACCAAATCCTTTACTCTAGATGACTAGGTCTAGCATACCATAGTCCGAGTCAGTCTGAGTCTTGTATGCTTGATTGTGCTTGCATGTGCACTAGATCAGAAGCATCTTTTGCCCGTCACCACCTCCATTACAGGCTGAACCTATGGCTAATCAAAGCATTGATGATCACTTAAGGATCATCACTGAACAACTAGCCCGAATGAACCAAGACATCAAGCAATCTGAGGCTAGATTAGGGTCCAGGTTTGATCAAGTCAAAACTGGGTTGGGCATCCTAGAAGAAGCCCGTAAGCCCCATACTGAGTCTTATCATGAGACCCCACCTCATCCTAGGAGAGCCCAACAGCCTGACCTCTACACAAGGCCAAACCCTAGGAGACCACTTCGACTTGATCCAGTCCTAGATGTCCTCCCTAGGAGACCCAATTATGAGGTAGTAGACCAAGAAGAAAGAGCCCTTAGAAGTGTCAGACCTGAAGCACCTACTTTTGATGGCTCTATGGACCCTAAGGACTACCTAGATTGGGAGGAAGGGATGGACCAGTACTTTGACTGGTACGACATGTCTGAAGAGTGTAAGTTTAAGTTTGCCAAGCTTAAGTTAGTACGATAGGCTAGGTTATATGGGCCACTTTAGAGCAAAGAAAATTATTAGAGGAAGAGACCCCATAGTCACCTGGCACGCCATGAAGGCTAGACTTAGGTCCAATTATGTCCCCACATCGTATGAACAGAGCCTATTGGACCAGTGGAAGGGATTAATTCAAGGTAGTAAAACTATGAATGAATACATTGCTACATTCCAAGAGTATACCATGAGGTGCAATATCGTTCAGTCTGAGGAAGTCACCCTATCCAAGTTTAGGTATGGCCTGAGAGCATATATTCAAAGAGAACTCTACCTAAGAAGGGTACACGATTTAGAAGAAGCTTACCAAGTTGCTAGGGATTATGAACGTTTTCAGAGAGGGCCACCCTATCGTAGATCAGAGGCTACCAAGAGCCCTAGCCCATATTTAGGATCTAGCCAGGCCTATCCTAGTCGTCCCAGACCTACCCAGTACTCAGACCCCCACCAGACTTTTTCGAGTCGACCCAACACTAGCTGACCCAGTACAAGCCAAACTGAGTTAAGTTGACCCTAGAATAGTACCCCTATACCCTATAGAGAGGATAAGGGACCCATAGAGAGGATAAGGGCAAATCTGTAGAGGTCCAAAGAAATTCCAACCCCCAGATCAAATGTTTTATATGCAACAAACCGGGCATATGATCAGCCAGTGCCCAGTCAAATCCCTTCATATAGATGAGTTACCTGAGACTAAATCCGAGTCCCTAGTTGAGCTTGAGGGAGAGGTCTATGAGGCTGATACCCATCTGATAGATGAGTACGATGGAGAGGAGGAAACATTTGAGTCTGAAGACCTACTAGGAGTGGTTAGATGTATCTTAACCCAGACTCAAACTAAGGACCAGGAAGTTTAGCTAGGACTAACATCCTACAAACTTTTGTTAAGATAGGGGATAAGGTGCTCAAGATCATAGATAGTGGGAGTTGTGTCAATGTCATCTCTACCAATACGGTTAAGTCATTAGGATTGACCACAGTTCCCCATCCTAGTCCCTATAAGGTCTCGTGGGTAGATTCCACCTCTATCCCAATCAAGTCCAGATGCCAAATACTAATCAAATTGCAAAATTATAAGGAAAAGGTCTGGTGCGATGTAATTCCTATAGGTGTTAGTAGTATTATATTAGGTCGACCTTGGCTTTACGATCATGATGCCACCTTGTTAGGTTGATCCAACATCTGCTCTTTTAAACACAATGGGAACAAGTATGTGATACATCCAACTCCACCTAGGGACCCAATCAAGAAAGGATCTAGCAACCTTAAGGATAGCAAGCCAAGAGTTAATCTGATTAAGCTAAGGAATTAGAAAAGGACATCACTGAGGGTAATTCTGTTTGGATTTTGACCACTAAAGAGATCTATGAATCAGTCCAAAAGGAACAACCCCCAGAAGTAATTGAGATCCTACAGGAGTTTAAGGATGTCTTCCCTGAAGAATTGTCTGATCAGTTACCACCCCTGAGAAACATCCAACATGCCATTGACCTGATCCCAGGATCCACCCTCCCAAACCTTCCCCATTATAGGATGAACCCCAATGAGCATCAAGAACTACAAAAATAAGTGGGAGAATTACTTAGGAAAGGTTTCATTAGGGAGAGCTTAAGTCCTTATGCAGTTCTTGCACTATTAACCCCTAAGAAGGATGGTACCTGGAGAATGTGCATGGATAGTAGGGCCATCAACAAAATCACTATCAAGTATAGGTTCCCTATCCCAGACTAGATGACATATTGGACATGATGGCGGGTGCCACTATCTTTTCCAAAATAGACCTTAAGAGTGGCTACCATCAGGTTAGAATTAGACCAGTGGATGAGTGGAAGATTGCATTTAAGACTAGAGATGGTCTGTTTGAGTGGGTCGTGATGCCTTTTGGGCTGTCAAACGCACCTAGCACATTCATGAGAATCATGACCCAGGTCCTGAAAGAGTACACAGGAAAATTCTTAGTAGTCTATTTTGATGATATATTAATTTATAGCAAGACCAAAGAGGACCATCTTAACCATCTCAGATTAATCTGTCAGACCCTTAGAGAGAATATCCTATATGCAAACCTTAAGAAGTGTGATTTCATGATGCATAGGGTTATCTTTCTAGGTTTTGTGGTAACCCCAGAAGGTGTTTCAGCGGATTCTGAAAAGGTTAGGTCGTCGTAGAGTGGCCGGTACCCATGAACGTCCACGATGTCCGTAGCTTCCATCGCCTAGCAACCTTTTACTAGAGATTCATTAGGGGATTTAGCACCATCGTCACACCCATCACTGATTGTATTAGGAAGGGTAATTTTGAGTGGACTAAGTCAGCTAATAAGGCATTCCTAGAGCTTAAGGATAGGATGACTCATGCACCCATATTTAGACTTTCAGACTTTCAAACTTTTCTAAGGTGTTTGAGGTTGCGTGCAACGCGTCGGGAGTAGGCATAGGTGGAGTGTTAAGCTAAAAAAATCACCCCATAGCTTTCTTTAGTGAAAAACTAAATGAAGCTAAACTTAGATATTCCACCTATGATAAGGAATTCTATGCGTTAATACAAGCCCTTAAGTATTGGAGACATTACTTACTACTGCAGGAGTTTATCTTATTTTCTGATCATGAGGCACTCCAATTTCTGAATTCCCAAAAGAAGCTAAATTCTAGGCATGGCAAATGGGTTGAATACATTCAGGCATACACTTTTGTCCTGAAACACCGTATCGGTATAGAAAATAAGGTAGCAGACGCCCTAAGCCATAAGACTTTGTTGTTTAGTACTGTTAGCACCGAAGTTATAGGATTTGACCGGATAAAAGATGAGTATGAGACCTGTCATGACTTTGGTGAAATTTGTAAGATCCTTCAACTAGGGCCATCCAGTACCAGTGAATATTATACCATCCAGGATAGTTACCATTTTAGGGGCATTAGACTTTGTATCCCTAGGACGTCACTTAGAGAATTCCTAGTCTAAAAAACACATGCTGGGGGATTAGCTAGTCATTTTAGAAGAGATAAGACTATTCTAGCGATAGAGGCCAATTTTACTAGCCAGGATTAAAAAGGCTCATTGCCCTGATAATAGCCCGATGTTGAACTTATGCCGTTGCAAAACAGCAGAAGCAGAACACCGGTCTATATACTCCTTTGCCAGTGCCTGATCGTCCTTGGCAAGACCTCAGTATGGACTTCATTCTAGGATTACCTAAAACCCAGAAGAAGCACGACTCCATCTTTGTAGTGGTCGATAGGTTCTTTAAGATGGCTCATTTCATCCCTTGTTCATAAACCTTTGATGCGTCTAGGGTAACCCGACTTTTCTTAGACATCGTGGTCAAGCTCTATGGCCTACCTAAGACCATTGTTTCTGATAGGGATATTAGGTTTACCAGTTACTTTTAAAAAACGCTATGGCATCTGTTAGAGACCAAACTTAATTTTTTCACAGCCTTTCACCCCCAAACGGATGGGCAAACTGAAGTGGTGAACCATAGTCTAGGAAGCCTTCTTAGGTGCCTTGTAGGCAAACACCTAGGGACGTGGGATTTATTACTGCCTCGTGCAGAGTTCACCTACAATAGCTCAGTGAACAGGTCCACGGACAAGAGTCCATTTGAGATAGTCCATAGGTACAAGCCTCATCGTTCACTTGAGCTAATTCCTTTACCCCTCCACAGACGAGTCTCAGAGTCCGCACAAGCATTTGCACAGCATATCAAAGACTTACATAAGGACATTAGCCAGAAAATAAATCTAAGTAATGAAACTTATAAAAGACTGGCTAACTCCCGAAGAAGAGCTAAAGAGTTTGGTGTAGGGGATTATGTCATGGTTAGGCTTAGGCCTGAATGGTTCCCACCAGGTACCGTTAAGAAACTTTACGCTCGTAGAGCTGGTCCTTTTAAAATAATAGAGAAGGTAGGACCCAATGCCTATGTGCTAGATCTGCCCTCGGATTAGGGCATTAGCTCTACCTTCAATATTGCAAACCTAGTAGAATATAGGGAACCAGCAGCGATTCCTAGTGAGTACTTTGGACCTAACCCTCCTTTCATGAGCGAACCTACCCAAGAATGTCCAGCACCAATTTTACCTGAGCAAGGAGAGCGGATCGAGCATATCCTAGACGATCAAGCCATTACGACCTAGAACTGCGGTTATCAATGCTACCTGATCCAATGGCAGGATCACCCCGAATCTGACGATTCATGGATTACTCGAGAGGATTTGCAACACCTCGACTCAGACCTACTAGAGAGATACCAGAGTCAGAATGACCCATACTCGACGGGGTCGAGTTCTTCCCACCTCGGGAGAATTGGTGCGGGCACCAGGATCAAGCAGAGGATTCTTAACCCTCTATGGATATATGATTAGTTATGATTCAAGTCTTGAGTTAGGAAATAAAGTTTAGTTTATCTTGAGTCCCGTCCAGTTCATTTTATTCTAAATTGAGTCCTATCCAATTCAGTTTATTTTATTGTGAGTCATGTAGTAAGTTCATCAGCTTACAAGAGAAGACATCAGTATTGAAGCAGAAGACAAGGCCATCACAGTCAGACAGAGCAGCTGCTAAATTCAAGTTGGTGCCACACCTACTTTAAGCAGCCCACATGCCACCTAGCAGAGCAATCAACCTTTCCGATCTGGATGATCATTTTCCTCATCTGGTCGATGTTGATTTTATGCCAAATTAAGATGTCACTGATTGCATCTAAAAGATCACCTTCCTCATCTGGACACTGCAGATTTTATGCCAAATTAAGCTGCCACTGATTGCATCTCAATCATATCTAGAAGATCACCTGCCTCATCTGGACGCCACAGATTTCATGCCGAATTCAGCTGCCACTAATTGCATCTAGAAGATCACCTTCCTCATCTGGACGCTACAGATTTCAGGCCAAATTGATTAGGGCACCTTTTTTTCTTTTCTCTCTTTCCATATCTGTATTTCTTGGGCTCCAAGTCTCTTGCTCTATAAAGAGACCCTCTTGTATGAATGATGTATCTTTTATTATTAATCAATCAATCTAAGTTTGAGTTATTGTGATTTTTATTAATTGGTTCTCTGGTGCTCTTGTTTCACTCCTCCTGCACGTGCCAACATCCCAAGTCTCCAGGAGAAACCCTGGCCACCACCTTTGTCTTTCAATAGTGAATGCCCAAGAGCCCTTGGCCGGCCTCCTCTTTTCTCTACTCCTTCCTTGTCTCTTTGCCTCTATTCTAAATTTTTTCTATTATTCTTTAACCCTTGTATGGTGATCTTGCAATCCCTCAGTAGCCACGAATCCAGGATTCAAGGCATTCGTCATCCAGGACAGCGGATACTTGGCCGCAGATCCATGGGCTCAAGGCTTAGTCATCTAGGGCGCATCCGCTAGGCAGAGCAACCCCTTCAACACTTTGATCTTCCCCCTCTTTCCAGTACACCCCTCTAATCTACTAGTAACTTTATTGTAGGAGAGTAAGCCCTACCGGGGCTTCTTAGTCTCGGTGGTTCGTCTTCTTTATTTTTTTAGGAACTGTTTCGCGTGCGGATTTACTGTAAATTTTTCTGAATCCTTCTTAGGCTATTACTTTGGGAGAATAATCAACTGCAATCATTAATCATTAAAAAAAAAAGAAAAAAAAATATTACTTGCATGCGAATTGGTCCTGCATCAACCACGCCAAGTGGAAGTGTGGTTTCAAAACCACAGGGCCAGGTTCATCACTCCATCCTTGTAGCTCTTAAAGTATTATGGTTTTTTTTAATAGAGAAGGTATTACTATTAGTATGGAATATAATTATGGAAGTTAGAAGAAATTCATGTTCTAACTTTTGTAGGAAGACTGTTGGGTTGGCAGAATAGATTTTTGTAACACTTGTTTGTTTGCATATAATGACCATAACACTTTGAATCTCTAAAAAAACCTACCATGAGACTTGTATTTCATGCACATAAAAAGTTTATTTAGCCACATGACAGAGAAGGTCATTGCAACTGTTGTCCAAGATAACAACCCAAGAGGGGGGGGTGAATTGGGTCTTTTAAAAAATTTAAACTCTTTTGAAGTAAAACCTCCAACTTAAAATAAATCACAGATATGCAACAATTAAAACAGAATATGCAATGAGGAGATGAAGAGGAAGAGATAAAGAGTCAAGCACTGCAAACACAGAGATTTTATAGTGCTTCGGTGTACCTACACCTACGTCCACTCCCAAGTACCTCTTGGGTCCACACTATAATCAACCTTGATTACAGCAGAGTTGTTTCACAAGATCACAACTCAAACTTGTTATTTTCCCAGGCGCACAATGAACCCAGCTGGTTTTCAAGATTCATCAGCACAAAACCTTACACACAAGCAACTGCTTGCACAAGGCAATCTGCCTCAACTGATTCAATCACCTGATTGACTCAATTCACAAGAAAAACAAGAATGTTTGATACAACAACTGTGTTGACCCAATTGTTGATTTTGATGATTAACAAAACTATTTGAGTATAACATTTGAAGTTACTAATGATTTTGATTAAGTTTTTCAGTTTATGATTTGATTCATTAATCAAAATCACTAGACAAATCAAATTCTAGTTCGAATCTAATGTCAAGGTAAGATTGCAGACATTAGAGTCGACACATGGAATCGCAGAGTCAACTCCAGAAATCGGCACAGACTTAGAGTCGACACCTGGACTATTAGAGCTGACTCCAACACAAAAGACAGAACGATGGTATTTCTGACCACGACTTAGAGTCGACTCCCGACTGTTAGAGTCAACTCCAGAAGATTTTCGTGTCGACCCCAGAAAAGTCAGAGATGACTCCAGATCGAGCGGATTGGGGATTTTCGATTTAGAGCCGACTCCATAAAAGTTAGAGTCGACACCAGATTATTAGATACGACTCCAGAACTGTCAGAACGTCTCTAAACTCTACTTTTATCTTTTTAATCCCAACGGCTATTACCATATTTGGTTCTAATCCTTCTTACACTTGTTTCTAACTGATAGTTTTTAGCTATTTATGGATTAAGAAGATCTATAAGAAGGAATTTTCTATTGTATCCGAAAAAGAGAGACAAGAATAGAGAAAACCTTTGAAATCCATCAGAAAATCAAAAGAGAAAAGAGGAAAGATTCGAAAGGAAAGATTATACTGATTCCCCAAAAGAAAGAGAGAGATTTCAAGCTTTCATGGTTTCATTTTGAAGAAATCTCAAGAGAAGAAGCAAGCCCTAGCTTTCTAATCTTCGGAGCTTCAAGAGCATTCTAAAGGAAGATCCACTCAAGAGAAGAGAAGAAGCAAGCCATCAAGATCTGCAAATCAGGCTTTGATTCCTATCTCTTTATTCTTGTTCAATTATTGTATATTTGCTCATTGGAAGAGCTTTTAAACTTATAAAAACATTATTGTTTGCTAGATCAATCGGAGGATTGATTCCATTGAGGCTGTTAGCCTTGTGCAAGCAGTTTGCCTGTGTTGTAAGGTTGTGTGTTGGTGAGCCTTGAAAACAGCTGGGTTTGTTGTGCACCTGGAAAACAACAAGTTTGAGTTGTGAGCTTGCAAAAGAACTCTGTTGTAATTAGATTGATTATAGTGTGGACCCAAGAGGTACTTGGGAGTGGATGTAGGTGTAGGTATACCGAACCACTATAAAACTTTTTGTGTTTGCCATGATTGTTTCCTTGTCTTTTACTCTCTATTCTTGCATACTCTATTTTAATTCGTATACATCTAAGTTTTCACTTCAGCTGGGGGATTTTTAAAAGGAGTTTAATTTTTGAAAAACCAAATTCACCCCCCTCTTGGGTTGCTATCTGGACCAACAATTGGTATCAGAGCTAGTGCTCATTTGATTTGATCTAACGATCAAGAGTCAAAGATCCACATGGCAACTCAAGCTGGTTCATCTTTTTTTGAAGGCCAATCTACTAATAGACCACCCTTGTTTAATGGTTTAAACTATGGTTATTGGAAGGCTAGAATAAAATCTTCATTCAAGCACTTGACTATGATCTATGGAGCATTATAGTCAATGGACCACACACACCCACTGCTAGAATTAATGGCATGAGATTCCTAAATCGAAACGGAATGGGATGAACAAGATAAAAAATTGGCACAACTTAATGCCAAGGCAATGAATATTTTGTACTGCTCATTAGATGCAAATGAATTCAATCGTATATCTATTTACATTCTGCTAAGGAAATCTGGGATAGACTTGAGGTTACCCATGAGGGAACAAATCAAGTCAAGGAATCTAAGATTAATATGCTAGTTCATAAATATGAATTGTTTAAAATGGATGCATGTGAATCTATTTCTAACATGTTTACAAGATTTACTGATATAGTTAATGGTTTAAAAAGTCTTGGTAAATCTTATGATAATTCTGATCTTGTGAGAAAGGTTTTGCGTTCCTTGCCTAGGACTTGGGAAGCTAAAGTGACTACAATACAAGAGGCAAAGGATCTAAATACCCTACCCCTGGAAGAATTCTTGGGATCCTTGATGACTCATGAGCTTCAAGTTAAGCAACATGTTGATGATGATGAGTCAAAGAAGAAGAGGACTATGGCTCTTAAGATTTCTGAATATATGGAAGAGCCTTATGAATCTGAAGATGAAAGCAATGATGAGGACATGGCACTCATCACAAGAAGTTTAAAAGATTCATGAAGAAGAAGAAGTTTGAAAAGAAAAAGCCCTTTGCTAGAAAAGATGAGGATAAGGGCAAAGAAAAAGAAGTTATCTATTTTGAATGCAAGAAGCTGGGACACTTTAAATCTGAATGCCCACAACTAAAGAAAGGCACCCGGAGATTCAAAAAGAAGGCAATGATGGCCACATGGAGTGATTCGGAAAGCTCAAGTTCCGAAGAGGAAGAGAAGAGTGAAATGGCCAATCTATGCTTCATGGCGGACAATGATGAGGTAAGTCCAAGTTTTCTTGATGACATTACTTTCGATGAGTTGCATAGTGCATTTTATGAATTGATGGATGATTTTGCAAAGTTAAGTTCAAAAACAAAGATCTGAAAAATCAAATGCAAAATCTATCTTTAGAAAATGAAAAGCATGTTATAGAAAAAGAACTTTTGATAAAAGAAAATGGAAGCTTGAAAAATGAAATTGATAGACTTAAACCTATAGTTGACAAATTTACTTTAAGCTCTATCAAACTTAATATGATTTTGGACAACCAAAAAGCTATTTTTGATAAAGCTAGATTAGGATATAATCCACTTAAAAAGCAAAAATCCTTGAAAATATTTTTTTACATGTTGAAAAATCATCAAATATTACTTGTTTTAAATGTGGAAACAAAGGACATAAATCTTATATGTGTAAAACTCCACATAATAAAAAGATGATTTGGGTTCCCAAAGGAACAATATTTATTGCATCTAACCATGAAGGACCCAAGAAGGCTTGGGTACCTAAAGTTAAGATATGAATATTTTGCAGGAGTGTCTTGCAGCCATCAAACTGAAAAGAAAGTGGTACCTTGATAGTGGTTGCTCAAGACACATGACGGGTGACAAAGATCAATTCATCACCCTTGAATCAAAAAGAGGTGGAGTAGTTACTTTTGATGATAATGGTCAAAGCCATATCATGGGTATTGGTAAGATTCAAATTACTCCATCTACTCATATTGATAATGTCTTATATGTTGATGGACTTAAGCATAATTTAATAAGTATTAGCCAACTGTGTGATAAAGGTTTCAAAGTTTCCTTTGAAGCTTCTATTTGCACTGTTACTAATCCCTTTGATAACAGCATTATTCTTGTTGGTAAACGTTATGGCAATGTGTACTTAATTGATTTGAGTAATTTGTCTCCAAGTAATCATTGCTTAGTTGCTAATAATGCTAAGATGAATGAGATTGGTTGGCTATGGCACCGTAGATTAGGTCATGCAAGCACACACCTAATTTCTAAACTATTGAAAATGGATTTAGTTAAAGGTATTCCTAGTTTAAATTTTGAAAATAATCAAATCTGTGATGCATGTCAATTTGGAAAACAAACAAGAACTTCTTTCAAATCTAAGAATGTTGTTTCAACTACTAGGCCACTAGAGCTACTACACATGGACCTTTTTGGACCTACTAGAACCACAAGTCTAGGAGGAAAGAAATATGGTCTTGTGATAGTAGATGATTACTCTAGATTCACTTGGGTAATATTTTTGGCTCACAAAGATGAGACTTTCTCAATATTCCTGAAATTCGTTAAGAAAGTCACAAATGAGAAAAACACTACCATAGTGTCTATTAGAAGTGATCATGGAACTGAATTTGAAAATCACTTATTTGAAAATTCTATTTTGAAAAAGGCATACATCATAATTTTTCAGCACCTAGGACACCACAACAAAATGGAGTTGTAAAGAAAGATAGGACTTTAGAAGACATGGCCCGTACCATGCTATGTGAAAGCCAACTTCCAAAATATTTTTGGGTGAAGCTATAAACACAGCATGTTACATCCTAAATAGAGCCCTAATTAGACCTATCCTTAAGAAAACTCCCTATGAACTATGGCATAATAGGAAACCAAATTTAGGTTATTTTCATGCATTTGGTTGTAAATGCTTTATTCATAACAATGGTAAGGACAATCTTGGAAGTTTGATGCAAAGTCTGATGAAGGCATTTTCCTAGGATATTCTACATCTAGCAAGGCATATAGAGTATTTAATAAGAGAAGCTTAGTTGTAGAAGAATCCATTCATATAGTGTTTGATGAGTCTTTAGCATCAAGTTCGAGTAAAATTGATGATGAGGAAGATACATCTTTGATTGAAAGAGGGATTGAAAAATTAAATGTATCTTCAGATCAAGAACCTGAAGCTAAGGATGATGACTCACCTAAGGAAGATGGTATTGATACTGCTCATAATGATAAAGATCTACCTAGAGATTGGAGATATGCTTATGGTCATCCTAAGGACCTAATCATAGGTGATCCATCTCAAGGTGTAAGGACTAGATCATCAATGAGAAATATCAATAATCATCTTGCATTTGTATCTCATATAGAACCCAAAACTATAGAGGAAGCTGAGAAAGATAGTTATTGGATGTTAGCAATGCAGGAAGAGTTAAACCAATTCACTAGGAACCAAGTTTGGACCCTAGTAGATAGACCTAGAAACCACCCTATAATAGGATCTAAATGGGTTTTTAGAAATAAATTGGATGAAAATGGCTTGGTGATTAGAAATAAGGCTAGATTAGTTGCAAAGGGATATAATCAGGAAGAAGGTATAGATTTTGATGAAACCTTTGCACCTGTTGCTAGATTAGAAGCCATTAGACTACTACTTGCATTTGCATGTCATATGAATTTCAACTTATTTCAAATGGATGTTAAAAGTGCATTTTTAAATGGTTTTATAAATGAGGAAGTTTATGTTGAACAACCTCCTGGTTTTGAAGATCATGAATTTCCAAACCACGTCTTCAAATTACACAAAGCACTTTATGGTTTAAAGCAAGCACCTAGAGCTTGGTATGATAGATTAAGTAAATTTTTAATTGAAAATAATTTTTCTAGAGGAAATGTTGATAAAACCTTATTTTTAAAAAGAAAAGAAAAGGATTTATTAATTGTTCAAATTTATGTTGATGACATTGTATTTGGTGCTACTAACAATCTCCTTTGTCAAGAATTTGCTAAGTTAATGCAGGGAGAATTCGAGATGAGCATGATGGGAGAACTCAACTTCTTCCTTGGACTTCAAATCAAACAAGAGAAAGCAGGGATTTTCATCAACCAAACAAAGTACACAAAAAAATACTCAAGAAGTTTGGTATGGAATCTGCTAAACCTCTTGGTACGCCAATGAGTCCCTCATGCAAGCTGGACAAGGATGAAGAAGGTAAGAAAGTAGATCAGAAGCATTACCGAGGTATGATCGGATCACTTCTTTACTTAACTGCAAGTAGGCCAGATATTATGTTTTCTGTTTGCCTATGTGCAAGATATCAATCTAATCCTAAAGAATCACATTTATTTGCTGTTAAAAGAATCTTTAGATACTTAAATGGAACTAAAAATGTAGGATTATGGTATTCTAGAGACTCAACTTTGAAATTGATTGCTTTATTCTGATTCTGATTATGCTGGTTGTAAATTAGATAGGAAGAGTACAAGTGGTGCATGCCAACTTCTAGGAAGTAACTTAATTTCTTGGTTTAGCAAGAAGCAAAATTCGGTTGCATTATCCACTGCTGAGGCAGAGTATGTTGCAGCTGGAAGTTGCTGTGCTCAAATCCTTTGGATTAAGCGACAACTTGAAGATTATGGTATCACACTTGATAAAATTCCTATTAGATGTGATAACACTAGTGCCATCAATCTAACGAAGAATCCAATCCAACACTCTAGAACTAAACACATAGAAATTAGACATCACTTTATCAGAGAACATGTTTCCAACAATGATGTTTGTCTTGAATATGTGAATACTAATGAACAATTAGCTGATATTTTTACCAAACCATTAAGTGAAGAAAGATTTTGTTATCTTAGAGGAGAATTAGGAGTTTGTGATCCTTTAGAATGATTTTCTGAAACTCTTAAGGACAACAACTATCTAGACTTCATCAATTTCTTGAAAATCCTCTATGTCAATAAGGAAATTTATCTAGAAATTTGATTCATTGTTTCCCCAATTGATTAAGGAACACTTATCTAGAGTTTGATGATTAATTTGATCAGTTTCAGATCCTTGAAATTCAAATTTTTCACTGAAACTATTGTGGAGTCGACACCTTCAGTTTGTGGAGTCGACACCTTTATTTTTGATGTTCTGTCTGGGCAATTAGAGCCGACTCCGGCTTCTGCAGAGCCGACTCTAATTCGCGCTGACAGATTTTCTGGTTCGGAGCCGACACCTCGCTTTGCGGGAGTCGACTCTAAGTGAACCTAGGTCAAAAATAAAAGGCGGAGTCGACACCTAAACGAACCCTATCGTCTCTAAAATCTCTCTAGAGCCGTTCCAAACCGATTCCACCCCTCTAAACCCTTCAAATCCCTTGATTACTCATTCCAATCAAATCCCATGGCTCCTAAAAGGCGTGCGATTGTTGGAGGTTCGGCCGTTCCCACGAGAAAAAGGACGATTCGGAGGCAAGCGTCATCTTCATCATCTGCCACTCAAGAAGCTTCTCCACCTTCTCCATCTTCTCCACGTGTCGACCAATTAGCGGGTAAGGCCATCACTACGGAAGAAAAGTTGATTTCAATTTCTTTGCTTCGGAGGGTTTTACTATTGGCCGTCAATTGAAGGAAATGGGATGGGAGAAAGTTTGTTCTTTGGATGTTCCTACCTACCTGCCCTTGTAAGAGAGTTCTACAATGATTTGAGTAGAGGAGAGGGAGGTTTAGTAAGTTTGTTAGAGGAACAAGAGTTGTGATCACTGCCGAGACCCTTGGAAATTTGTTAGAGATGCCCACTATTGGAATAAATGAGTATCAGCATGATGATCGTAGTGCCCTATCTAGGATGTTGGGGAGAGAAGTATCTGAGTTTGAGGAGATTTTGGCAAATCAACTGAATTTGGAACTCAGGCTTCTTCACAACATCTATGGGAGGATATTATTTCCAAAGATAGGCAGATTTGAGTATGTCTCAGAGCGAGACATCTTGTTGATGGATTGCATCATCACCGGGCAGCCAGTAAACTTAGCTGGGATGATGATAGGCTATATGGCGGAGGCAGCAACCAAGAAGAGATCTACATTGCCTTATGGTATGATTCTGACTTTGGTATTCAGAAGCCAAGGTGTGTTGATCATGGACAATGAGCCACTGAGGAAATTAAGGCATACAGATTACTACAGTGTCTCTACCATTCACCGTATGGGCTTCAGAAAGATAAATGGTAATTGGATAAAAGGAGATCGGGAGGCCAGAGTTGAGGACCAGAGTAGAGGACATCCCTGGACCATCAGTTGCGGGACCATCAGTCCCTGACCCATCTATTGCGGGACCATCTACTGCTGGACCTTCTGAGGCTGGACCGAGCACATATTCTTCACCTCCACCTCAGACAGCATTTGTTTCTGGAGATTTTCTGATGAGCAGATTGGTCAGCTCAGAGCATTATTAGCTGAGTATGACAGTCAGAGGAGCAATGATATTTGTCAGTTGAGAAATGACTTCAGACAGTTTAAGGAAGAGATCAATTCTAAACTTGACTTGATTGCATCTACATTGGATCGATCTGTGGATACCTTGTCATCTGAGCTTCATAAGATTTTTGAAAGCTGGAAGGGATCGCAGATGGATCGAGAGCTTATCTTGATGCTACTGGTCAGTTGAGAAGAGATATAGATTTTGCTGACTATGATTGAAGATTGTCTTGAAGGCTTTAAGAAATCACAAAAGGATGAGATTATGGAGCTGATAGGTCATCTGAAGAAAATTGTATACAAACATGTTTGATTGACCTTCTATTTCCTATTGTGATACCCTATCTAAGCCTATCCTACCCTAACCTCTTAGGATTTCTAGTTTACTATACTTTGATAGCTTGTATCTAGGATTTTCTACTTGATATGGTATCTACTGTGAATGTATTTTGATAGACACATGTACTGCATCTTGAATTGAAATACAATTATCTTTTTTGCAAATATGTCTATGCGAAGCGATTATAATGAATGAAGTTTACTATCTCTATGATTGGATGAACCAACAACCTCGCTCTGATAACCTACATTATTATTTTTAAACTCACCTTATTGCTGATAACAAAAAAGGGGAGAGAAAAGTGTATATGCATAAAGGAGAGAGAAAATGAAAGAATATAAGATTTATAAGATTTCAATATGTTTTAATCAATTGGCATATCTCAAAAGGGGAGAGAGAAATTTATAAATTCTAATCAATTGGTATCAAATAATATGATCAATCGATTTCAGTTTATTTACATGTACCTTGCATAGGGGGAGTTATTTAATGCAGGGGGAGCTTAATGATTTTCTATGAAAAAGTTAAATCATCTTGATTGCTGTTTATAATAGAACTCAAGTATGTTTTTAAAGTTCATTTTGAAACTTGGCATCAAATTCTCTGTTAGGAAGTTTTAAAGCTTTAACAATGTCTATAATTCTTAGTTCAAATGAATTTTTAATGCATATACTCAAAGTTTTTGTCATCATCAAAAGGGGGAGATTGTTGACCCAATTGTTGATTTTGATGATTAACAAAACTATTTGAGTATAACATTTGAAGTTACTAATGATTTTGATTAAGTTTTTTAGTTTATGATTTGATTCATTAATCAAAATCACTAGATAAATCAAATTCTAGTTCGAATCTAATGTCAAGGTAAGATTGCAGACATTAGAGTCGACACATGGAATCGCAGAGTCGACTTCGAAAATCGGCACAGACTTAGAGTCGACACCTAGACTGTTAGAGCGACTCCAACAGAAAAGACAGAACGATGGTATTTCTGGCCACGACTTAGAGTCGACTCCCGGACTGTTAGAGTCGACTCCAGAAGATTTTCGTGTCGACCCCAGAAAAGTCAGAGATGACTCCAGATCGAGCGGATTGGGGATTTTCGATTTAGAGCCGACTCCAGAAAAGTTAGAGTCGACTCCAGATTATCAGATACGACTCCAGAACTGTCAGAACGTCTCTAAACTCTACTTTTATCTTTTTAATCCCAACGGCTATTACCATATTTGGTTCTAATCCTTCTTACACTTGTTTCTAACTGATAGTTTTTAGCTATTTATGGATTAAGAAGATCTATAAGAAGGGATTTTCTGTTGTATCCGAAAAAGAGAGACAAGAATAGAGAAAAACCTTTGAAATCCATCAGAAAATCAAAAGAGAAAAGAGGGAAGATTCGAAAGGAAAGATTATACTGATTCCCCAAAAGAAAAGAGAGAGATTTCAAGCTTTCGTGGTTTCATTTTGAAGAAATCTCAAGAGAAGAAGCAAGCCCTAGCTTTCTAATCTTCGGAGCTTCAAGAGCATTCTAAAGGAAGATCCACTCAAGAGAAGAGAAGAAGCAAGCCATCAAGATCTACAAATCAGGCTTTGATTCCTATCTCTTTATTCTTGTTCAATTATTGTATATTTGCTCATTGGAGGAGCTTTTAAACTTGTAAAAACGTTATTGTTTGCTAGTCAATCGGAGGATTGATTCCATTGAGGCTGTTAGCCTTGTGCAAGCAGTTTGCTTGTATTGTAAGGTTGTGTGCTGGTGAGCCTTGAAAACCAGCTGGGTTCGTTGTGCACCCGGAAAAAACAAGTTTGAGTTGTGAGCTTGCAAAATAACTCTGCTGTAATCAGATTGATTATAGTGTGGACCCAAGAGGTACTTGGAGTGGATGTAGGTGTAGGTACACCGAACCACTATAAAACTTCTTGTGTTTGCCGTGATTGTTTTCTTATCTCTTACTCTCTATTGTTGCATACTCTATTTTAATTCATATACATCTAAGTTTTCACTTCCGCTGGGGATTGTTTTTAAAAGGAGTTTAATTTTTGAAAAACCCAATTCACCCCCCCTCTTGGGTTGTTATCTGGACCAACAAACTGCTCCTTAAATGAGCAAATAAGACAAGTTAACTATTCAAACAAAGAGATATAAATGTAAGCCTGATTTGTAGATCTTTGTAGCTTGATTCTTCTCCTCTTTCTTGCTTTTGAATGGATCTTCCTTTAGTATTTTCTTGAAGCTCGGAAGAACAAATGAAGAACAGGAACTAGAGCTTGCTTGTTTTCTTCTTCAAACTTAGAAATCTCTTCAAAATGATAGTATGAAGACTAGGGATTTCTCTCTTTTTTCTTAGGGAATCAATACGATCTTTCCTTTTGATTTTTTCCCTCTGATTTTCTCTCAGATTTTTCTCTTTTTTTCTCTCTATTTTTCTTTTTTCTCATCTGTCAAACGGTCACATCCCTCATGCTCTTATAGATCCTTCCAAAACTAAGAATAGATGAAAACTATCTGTTAGAATCAAAATGAAAGAAAAGTTAGGAACAAATAAGGTAATAGCCATTAAGATTTTTAAAAAAGTAAGGTTTAGAGACGTTCTGACACATCTGAAAGTCGTTTCTAACAATCTGGAGTTGGCTCTGACTTTCCTGGGGTCGACTCTAACTTGAAATCCCCAAAACAGCTCGATTTGGAGTCTGCTCTAACTTTTCTGGGGTCGACACATTTTTCTTCTAGAGTAAACTCTAACTCCTTAGGTGTCGACTCTAATTTGAGACCCGAAAAGCCATCTCTCTATTTTTCGACTGGGGTTGACTCTGCAGGTTCCAGGTGTTGACTCGAATCCGTGCCATTTTTCGGAGTCGACTCTGTGATTCTAGGTGTCGACTCTAATGTCTGCAATCTTACCTTGACATTAGAATTAAGCTCCGAACTTGATTTCTCTCGAGTAACTTAATCAAAATCATTAGTAACTTTATAAGTTATACTCAAATAGTTTTGTTTATCATCAAAATTAATAATTGGGTCAACAATCTTCCCTTTTTTGATGATGAAAAAAACTTTGAGTATATGCATTAGAATTCATAAGCATTGTAAACTTTATCAAGACTTTAAATTTGTTCAATTTAAGAAATAAGCCATAGTTTCAAAATAAGCAAAATTGATCAATAATGATCAACATAAACTGTAAAATAAAAATTACGCTCCCCCTGCATAATATAACTCCCCCTTTCTTTATGCATATTTCTTTTAGATTGAATATATTTAAATTCTCATTCTCTCTCTCCCTTATGCATATACAATTCTTCTTTTCTTCCCCTTTTTTGTTATCAACAAAAAGGTGAAAAACAATTGTATAAAGAATTTTAAAGTGATATTCAAATTCAGAAAAATTGAAGAATAGATATCATTCATTGCAATCATCATTGTATCAAACATTGTATCATTCATTCAAACAGTGTTTCAATACATCAAAACATTCCATTACATCATGTACCAAGATACAAAACAGTAAATGTCCTAAGTACAAGTTATCAAAATAACATAAAAGCTAAATTTTGATTTGACAGGATCTTAAAGGCTAATTGGGATTTGACTTGAGTTGGCTTGGATAGACATCAATATAGGAAGTAGAAGGTCAATCAAGTATGTTTGTAGACAATTCTCTTCAGATGACCTATTAATCCATAATCTCATCTTTCTGTGATCGCTTGAAGCCTTCAAGACATCCCTCAATCTGAGTAACAGCAAAATCTATACCCCTTTTTAGTTGTCCAGTGGCATCAAGGTAAGCTCTAGATCCATCTGCGATCCCTTCCAGCCTTTCAAAAATCTTGCGAAGCTCAGAGAATAGGGTAACCACATATCTGTCCAATGAAGATGCAATCATGTCAAGCTTAGCAGAGAGCTGCCTCATCTCATCTCTCATCTCTTAATCATGCTCAGTCAATAAGGCCCTGAGCTGATCAAGCTGCCTCTCTAAAAAGCCTGCTGACTCAGCAAACAAACCCGATGCCACCTGAGGGGGTAAAGAAGTGCTCGGTCCAGCAACAGATGGTCCAGGGACATCCTCATCTTTGGCCTCCTCAATTCTGGCTTCTTGTCCTCTCCTTTGCCACTGGCCATTAACTTTCCTGAAGCCCATTCTACGAATAGTGAAGATGTTGTAGTAGTCAATATATCTGAGATTTCTTTGCGGTTCTTTCTCCATTATCTTTACACCTTGGCTTCTGAACACCAGTGTGAGAACCATACCATATGGCAGTGTAGATCTTTTCTTTGTAGCTGCCTCTGCCATATAACTAATCATCATCTCGGCCAAATTTACTGGTTGACTAGTAATGATACAATCCATCAAAAGAATGTCTCACTCCGAGACATACTCGAACCTTCCAATCTTAGGAAACAAGATTCTGCCATAAATATTATGAAGTAATCTGAGTTCCAAGTTGAGTTGATTTGTCATTACCTCTTCAAACTCAGAAACTTCCCTCCCAAGCATCCTTGACAGGGCTCCACCTCTGTCATCATGTTGACTGGCAGTCAAACCAACAGTGGGCATCTCCAGAAGATTTCCAGTGACTCTATAGTGATCACCACTCTGATTTCATGCACAAAACTTACAAGACCTCCTTCCCCTCTACATAGATCATTGTAGAACTCTTTCACAAGGGTAGGGTAGGTCGGAACATCTAGTGAGCAAATCTTCTCCCAACCTATTTCTCTTATTTGTCTCCCGATAGAAAAACCTTCCAACTCAAATAGATCAAAATCTACCTTCCATCCCATAGTGATAACCTTCCCGGCCAACAAATCAACGTGGGTGGATGATGGAGAAGCCTCCGGAGTAGAAGAAGAGGAAGACGAAGAGCTAGAAGACGATTGCCTCGCAGTTCTTCGAACGGAGTGTCTCCCGGTGGGAACGGCCGCACCAAACATCCTCATCTCTTGGGAGCCATTGGAGGTCAATGGAGGTTGGAATCAAGGGTTTTGAAGAGTTTGAAAAAGTTTGGAATGCTTTGGAGAAGGATTTGAAAGATTTGAAAAGGATTGAGTCATTAAAAGTGTCGACTCTGCCCTAATAAAGTGATGATTTTTCACTTAGAGTCGACTTCCGCAAAGTGAGGAGTCGGGTCCGAACAAAAAATCAGTCAGCGCTTGAATTAGAGTCGGCTCTGCAGAAGCCAGAGTCGGCTCTAATTAGCAGACAGAAAGCTCTAAAGATAAGGTATCGACTCCAAGACTGAAGGTGTCGACTCCAAAATAGTTTTAGTAAAAAAGTGAATTTCAAGGATCTGAAACTAATCAAATTGATCATCAAAATCTAGATAAATTCTCCTTAATAATTGGGGAATCAATGAATCAAATTCTAGATAAATTTCCTTATAAAGTGTAAAAGATTTTCAAGAAATATCGAAATTTAGATAGTTGTCCTTGAGAGTTTCAGAAAATCAATCTAAAGGATCACAAACTCCTAATTCTCCTCTAAGATAACAAAATCTCTCCTCACTCAAAGGTTTGGTAAAAATATCAGCCAATTGATCATTAGTGTTCACATAATCAAGACAAATATCATTATTAGCGATATGTTCTCTAATAAAGTGATGTCTAATTTCTATGTGTTTAGTTCTAGAATGTTGAATTGGATTCTTAGTTAGATTGATTGCACTAGTATTATCACATCTAATAGGAATTTTATCAAGTGTGATGCCATAATCTTCAAGTTATCGCTTAATCCAAAGGATTTGAGCACAGCAGCTTCCAGCCGCAACATACTCTGCCTCAGCAGTGGATAATGCAACCGAATTTTGCTTCTTGCTAAACCAAGAGATTAAGTTACCTCCTAAAATTGGCATGCACCACTTGTACTTTTCTATCTAATTTACATCCAGCATAATCAGAATCAGAATAAGCAATTAAATTAAGTGTTGAGTCTCTGGAATACCATACTCCTACATTTTTAGTTCCATTTAGATATCTAAAGATTCTTTTAACAGCAATAAAATATGATTCTTTAGGTTCAGATTGATATCTTGCACATAAACAAACAGCAAACATGATATCAGGTCTACTTACAGTTAAGTAAAGTAGAGATCCGATCATACCTCGGTAATATTTTTGATCTACTTTCTTACCATCTTCATCTTTGTCCAGCTTGCATGAAGGACTCATTGGCGTGCCAAGAGGTTTAGCAGATTCCATACCAAACTTCTTAAGTATTTCCTTCGTATACTTTGCTTGGTTAATGAAAATTTAGCTTTCTCTTATCTAATTTGAAGTTCAAGGAAGAAGTTAAGTTCTCCCATCATGCTCATCTGAATTCTTCCTGCATTAACTTAGCGAATTCTTGGCAAAGAAGATTGTTAGTAGCACCGAAGATAATATCATCAACGTAAATATGTACAACCAATAAATCCATTTCTTTTCTTTTTAAAAATAAGGTTTTGTCAACATTTCCTCTTGTAAATCCATTTCAATCAAAAATTTACTCAATCTATCATACTAAGCTCTAGGTGCTTGTTTTAAACCATAAAGTGCTTTGTGTAATTTAAAAACATGGTTTGAAATTCATGATCTTTAAAACCAGGAGGTTGTTCAACATAAACTTTCTCATTTATAAAACCATTTAAAAATGCACTTTTAACATCCATTTGAAATAAGTTGAAATTCATATGATATGCAAATGCAAGCAATAGTATAATGGCTTCTAATCTAGCTACAGGAGCAAAAGTTTCATCAAAATCTATTCCTTCTTCCTGATTATATCCTTTTGTAACTAGCCTAGCTTTATTCCTAATGACTATGCCATGTTCATCTAATTTATTTCTAAAAACCCATTTAGATCCTATTATAGGGTGGTCTCTAGGTCTGTCTACTAGGGTCCATACCTTATTCCTAGTGAATTGGTTTAACTCTTCTTGCATAGCTAACATCCAATTGCTATCTTTTTTAGCTTCTTCTATGGTTTCAAGTTCTATTTGAGATATAAATGCAAGATGATTATTGATATTTCTCTTGGATGATCTAGTTCTTACTCCTTGAGATGGATCACCTATGATCAAATCCCTTGGATAATCATGAGCATATCTCCAATCTTTAGGCAGATCTATATCATTATGAGCAGTATCAATAACATCAGCCAAAGGTAAATCCTCATCTTTTGCTTCTTGTTCATGATCTGAAGATACATCTAATTTTTTAATACCTCTTTCAAGTAAACTTGTATCTTCCTCATCATCAATCTTTCCCGAACTTGATGCTAAAGACTCATCAAAGACTACATGAATGGATTCTTCTACAACTGACTCTTCTTATTGAATACTTTATAGGCTTTACTAGAGGTTGAATATCCTAAGAAAATGCCTTCATCAGATTTAGCGTTAAACTTTCCAAGATTATCTTTACCGTTGTTATGGATGAAGCATCTACAACCAAATGCATGAAAGTAGCCTAAATTGGGTTTCCTATCATGCCATAGTTCATAGGGTGTTTTCTTAAGGATAGGTCTAATTAGGGCTCTATTTAGGATGTAACATGCTGTGTTAATAGCTTCTGTCAAAAAGTATTTAGGGAGTTTGCTTTCACATAGCATGGTATGGGCCATGTCTTTAGAGTCCTATTTTTTCTCTCTACAACTCCATTTTGCTGAGGTGTTCTAGGTGCAAAAAAATTATGATGTATGTCTTTTTTAAAACAGAATTTTTTAAATAAGTGATTTTCAAATTCAGTCCCGTGATCACTTCTTAGAGACACTATGGTAGTATTTTTCTCATTTGTGACTTTCTTGAAAAATTTTAGGAATATTAAGAAAGTCTCATCTTTATGAGCCAAAAACATTACCCAAGTGAATCTAGAGTAATCATCTACTATCACAAGATCATACTTCTTTCCTCCTAGACTAGTGGTTCTAGTAGGTCCAAAGAGGTCCATGTGTAGTAGCTCCAGGGGCCTAGTAGTTGAAACAACATTCTTAGATTTGAAAGAACTTCTTGTTTGTTTACCAAATTGACATGCATCACAGATTTGATTATTTTCAAAATCTAAGCTAGGAATACCTTTAACTAAATCCATTTTCAGTAATTTAAAATTAAGTGTGTGCTAGCATGACCTAATCTACGATGCCATAGCCATCCAATCTCATTCATCTTAGCATTATCAGCAACTAAGCAATGATTACTTGAGGATAAGTTATTCAAATTGATGATGCCAGATCACCGTCCTCGAGCGTCCGGTCGCCTCCTCCAGCGAGCTCCTCGCGCCTACGGGCCTGCAAACAAGTCCCGGGGGCCGAAGATTCTAGCGGGGACCCTTCGACGCTCAAGTCAGTGCTCTGGGCAACAGCCGTGAGCTTGAGGAAGCTCAAAAGAGAAAGAGAGAGAGAGGAAAGGCTCCGAGAAGAGCTCTCTCTGTGAGCGTTTAGGAGCGTTATGAGTCTGTTACCTGGTCGGGGGTCCCTCTTACCCATCTTATAGGCACTTAAAAGTTTGTCTGGCTTGAGTGATTGAGGCTCCATAATGATGACTTTGATGGTTGAAATGTCAGAACTGATGCCCGTGAAGTATGGGGTGCTGCCACTAGTCAGAGCATTTATGATGTCCGTAAAGCATGGGGTGCTGCAGGGCATGGCCGACAGCTATGGCGCTTGCCAGACGTGTCCCCTACGTCATCTACTTTGCAGTCCCCTTTTTTTTTTTGCATTCCCGCGTGGATGATGATGGGTGATAAAGTTAGGCATATGGGCCCCAAGGTGCAGCCATTGGGACAGAAGATGCAGTTTGGAGTTGAAGCCTGTTCACTTGCATGGCACTGTTCACATGGCACTGTTCATATGGCCGAACCCCAGCATGTTCATATGGCCGAACCCCGGCACTGTTCATATGGCCGAGCCCTGGCACTGTTCATATGGCCGAACCCCAGCACTATTCATATGTGGCCGACCCCTGGCACTGTTCATATGGACGAACCCCGGCACTGTTCATATGTGGTCGACCCCTGGCACTGTTCATATGGCCAAACCCTGGCACTGTTCATATGTGGCCGACCCCTGGCACTGTTCATATGGCCGAACCCCAGCACTGTTCATATGGCCGAACCCCGGCACTGTTCATATGGCCGAACCTCGGCCCTGTTCATATGTGGCCGACCCCTGGCACTATTCATATGGCCGAACCCTAGCACTATTCATATGTGGTTGACCCCTGGCACTGTTCATATGGCCGAACCCCGGCACTATTCATATGGCCGAACCCCTGGCACTGTTCATATGGCCGAACCCCGGCATTGTTCATATGGCCAAACCCCAGCACTGTTCATATGTGGCCGACCCTGGCACTGTTCATATGGCCGAACCCCGGCACTGTTCATATGTGGCCGACCCCTGGCACTGTTTATATGGCTGAACCCCAGCACTGTTCATATGTGGTCGACCCCTGGCACTGTTCATATGGTCGAACCCCGGCACTGTTCATATGGCCGAACCCCGGCACTGTTCATATGTGGCCGACTCACTAAGGTCGAGCCCAGGTGTTGTCATTAGTGGCCTATGGGGGGGCTTATTGGCCCCATCAGATGCCCCCCACACTCCTTGAGCTTGTGTGCCCTGCGTCAGTTAAGCGAAAGGAGTGTATAACTCTTTACCTTCGCATCTGCCCTTTCATGTCAACTTTAACTATGATTCCGTCCAGGTGGGAAAACTCCTCTCCTTTTGCGATGCCTTGTGTAGACATCTTCATGCTCTTTGGAGCCATGCTTTTTGCCTGTTCAAAAACTTTAAGCAAAGTTTGAAGGTAAGTTGGTTACCTTTGACTGGCAGCCAGTGATCCCCTCTCGATGCAGAGCCCGGAAGTGAATGCCCGTTAGATGTGAGTAGGGAGTTGACCTCTCCCAGCTGTGAGCTAGTTGGGTCTTCTTCTCTTGTCATGAAATTTGGAGGTGGGTGTCCATCAACTGTGAGCCGAGGAGTTGGCCTCTCCCAGCTGTGAGTCATCTTGGGGCTTCTTGATGGCTAAAAGTAACCAGCAATGTGTTGCAAGTATATAATTTAGATAAGGGTCTTACTCGTTTGGCCATTGGCCGTTGATACAGAATTGAAGCCGCTAAGACTGTAATGAAGCTGCTGAGGCTATAGGAATGCCGCTGAGGTTGAGATAAAGCCGCTGAGGTTGCAAGAATGCCGCTGAGGCAAAGTTGAGGTCGTCGAGAGCCTTTTTAACCCCGAAGGGTGACCTAAGAGTTGAGAGTCGTCAGGAGCCTTTTTAACCCCAAAGGGTGACCTGAGAGTTGAGAGTCGTCAGGAGCCTTTTTAACCCCGAAGCGTGACTTGAGAGTTGAGAGTCGTCAGTAGCCTTTTTAACCCCGAAGGGTGACCTGAGAGTTGAGTCGTCAGAAGCCTTTTTAATCCCGAAGGGTGACATGAGAGTTGAGAGTCGTCAGGAGCCTTTTTAACCCCGAAGGGTGACCTAAGAGTTGAGAGTCATCAGGAGCCTTTTTAACCCCGAAGGGTGACTTGAGAGTTGAGAGTCGTCAAGAGCCTTTTTAACCCCGAAGGTGACCTGAGAGTTGAGTCGTCAGGAGCCTTTTTAATCCCGAAGGGTGACCTGAGAGTTGAGAGTCATCAGGGGCCTTTTTAACCCCGAAGGGTGACCTGAGAGTTGAGAGTCGTCAGGAGCCTTTTTAACCCCGAAGGGTGACTGAGAGTTGAGAGTCGTCAGGAGCCTTTTTAATCCCGAAGGGTGACCTGAGAGTTGAGAGTTGTCAGGAGCCTTTTTAACCCCAAAGAGTGACCTGAGAGTTGAGTCGTTAGGAGCCTTTTTAACCCCGAAGGGTGACCTGAGAGTTGAGAGTCGTCAGGAGCCTTTTTAACCCCAAAGGATGACCTGAGAGTTGAGAGTCGTCAGGAGCCTTTTTAACCTCGAAGGGTGACCTGAGAGTTGAGAGTCATCAGGAGCCTTTTGTGCCGAGCTGGCCTCGGGCTTTAGTCCCGATGGTACATCGAGCTTTGAGTGCCGACCGAAGTCGGGCTTTTTGGATCGGTAGTACACTGGTCTTCGGTGCCAATGGTACATTGGGCTTTTGATATGCTAATGTGAGGTTGGTCTTCCCTGCATGTCATTTTTAAGTATTAATGAAAGAAAACTGTCTTAAGTGCAGCATACTTAGCTCTTGTAGCACCCCTGTTTTCCTTCTGCGAATTTGAGCACTTCCACCCGCTGGTGGTCTACCCCCCAGGGAATCTAGTTGGGACGGAGCCTGAAGTCGGTTGATGACCAGCTCCTCTCCGAAATGAAGCTGGGGACCCATCTTTGGAGTGCAGTGAAGAGAGAGATGGGATCCAGAGCCAGGAACGCTGGAGCGGAGCCATGGACGAGGGTTGGAGTCAGACTCGGGAGCTAAAGGTCACCGAGGGAAGCCCGGGCAGCTAGCGGCAGTTGAAGATGAGCGGCCGGGAGAGTCCGTTGAAGATAGATGGCTAGAAGAGAGGATGTTGCTGGGAGTTACAGGATTTGGGCTGCCTCCATATTGGTTCAAGGCGAGGGGCCCTCTAGCTTCCACGGTCTCTCTCTCCTTCTGCTGAGCTGACAACCTGCCCCCCAGATAGCTATGTTGATTGAAGGCGGAGGGTACCAGTGCTAAAATCCGAGGGCAGCTGGAATGGAATCCGCAGGAGGTCTTGGGCTTGGATTGGCTTTCGGGTGCAACAGAGAGAAGGAGAGAGAGGAAAGTTGAAGTCCACAGTCAAAGCCTTTTGCCCTCATCTTCCTCCTTGCATTATTTGCAACAATACCTCCCGGCTTACTACCATAAGAGATTAAATGCTCATAAATACTTGAGGTGACTAGGAGTTAGGATTTGGGTGGCAAGGAGTGGCGCTCTTGCTGGCTAACGAGCCTGAGCCTAAAATTGCCATTGAGCTTGAGTTTGAGGTTGCTCTTGCTCCTGAGCTTGTTGCCATGCGGCCATGGAATATCGCTCCCATAGCCTTTGAACATATGCCGTTAATGCTTGAATCTTCAGGGTGTGGGTGGCACGGTGATTTGCATGAATGACATGAACTGGTGGTGATGGTGGAACAGAGAACTAACATCTTGTTGCTTAGTTTGTTGGGGGTGCCCCCCAGCGTTACTGATGAAAGCTTCCTGGATTCTTGTCCTTACCCTCTTCATGATCCACCATTTTGATGAAAAAGGGATGAGGATTTGCAAACCAGCATCGCTGATCCTCTCCTACCTAGTGTGCCAATCTGTTGACGCCAGATCACCACCCTCGAGCATCTGATCGCCTCCTTCAGTGAGCTCCTCGCGCCTGCGGGCCTGCAAACAAGTCCCGAGGGCTGGAGATTCTGGCGGGGACCCTCCGATGGTCAAGTCAGTACTCTGGGCAACAGCCATGAGCTTGAGAAAGCTCGAAAGAGAGAGAGAGAGAGAGAGAGAGAGAGGAAAGGCTCCGAGAAGAGCTCTCTCTGTGAGCGTTTAGGAGCGTTATGAGTCTGTTACCTGGTCGGGGATCCCTCTTACCCATCTTATAGGTGCTTAAGAGTTTGTCTAGCTTGAGTGGTTGAGGCTCCATAATGATGACTTTGATGGTTGAAATGTCAGAACTGATGCCCGTGATGTATGGGGTGCTGCCACTAGTCAGAGCATTTATGATGTCCGTAAAGCATGGGGTGCTGCAGGGCATGGCCGACAGCTATGGCGCTTGCCAGACGTGTCCCCTACGTCATCTGCTTTGCAGTCCCCTTTTTTTTCATTCCCGTGTGGACGACGATGGGTGATAAAGTTAGGCATATGGGCCCCAAGGTGCAGCCATTGGGACAGAAGATGCAGTTTGGAGTTGAAGCCTGTTCACTTGCATGGCACTGTTCACATGGCACTGTTCATATGGCCGAACCCCAGCATGGTCATATGGCCGAACCCCGGCACTGTTCATATGGCCGAGCCCCGGCACTGTTCATATGTGGCCGACCCCTGGCACTGTTCATATGGCCGAACCCCGGTACTGTTCATATGTGGCCGACCCCTGGCACTGTTCATATGGCCGAACCCCAGCACTGTTCATATGTGGCCGACCCCTGGCACTGTTCATATGTGGCCGACCCGTGGCACTGTTCATATGGCCGAACCCCGGCACTGTTCATATGGCCGAACCTCGGCCCTGTTCATATGTGGCCGACCCCTGGCACTGTTCATATGGCCGACCCCTGGCACTGTTCATATGTGGCCGACCCCTGGCACTGTTCATATGGCCGAACCCTGGCACTGTTCATATGTGGCCAACCCCTGGTACTGTTCATATGGCCGAACCCCGACACTGTTCATATGGCCAAACCCCGGCACTGTTCATATGGCCAAACCCCGGCACTGTTCATATGTGGCCGACCCCTGGCACTGTTCATATGGCAGAACCCCGGCACTGTTCATATGTGGCCGACCCCTGGCACTATTCATATGGCCGAACCCCAGCACTGTTCATATGTGGCCGAACCCTGGCACTGTTCATATGGCCGAACCCCAGCATTGTTCATATGTGGCCGACTCACTAAGGTCGAGCCCAAGTGTTATCATTAGTGGCCTATGGGGGGCTTTCTGGCCCATCACAAATCAATTAAGTATACATTGCCATAACGTTTTCCAACAAGAATAATGCTACTATCAATGGAATTAGTGACAATGCAAATAGAAGCTTCAAAAGAAACTTTGAAACCTTTAGCACATAGCTGGCTAATACTAATCAAATTATGCTTTAATCCATTAACATATAATACATTATCAACATAGGTAGATGGAGTAATTTGAATCTTACCAATGCCCATATATGGCTTTGACCATTATCACCAAAAGTAACTACTCCACCTCTTTTCGTCTCAAGGGTAATGAATTAATCTTTGTCACCCATCATGTATCTTGAGCAACCACTATCAAGATACCATTTTCTTTTCAATCCGATGGCTGCAAGATACTCCTGTAAAATATTCATCTCTTAATTTTAGGTACCCAAGCTTTTTTGGGTCCTTCATGGTTAGAAGCAATAAATACTGTTCCTTTAGGAACCCAAATCATCTTTCTTTTATCATGTAGAGTTTTACACATATAAGATTTATGTCCTTTGTTTCCACATTTAAAATAAGTAATATTTGATGATTTTTCAGCATGTACAAAAATATTTTTAAAGATTTTTGCTTTTTAAGTGGATTATATCCTAATCCGGCTTTATCAAAAACAGCCTTTTGATTATCCAAAATCATATTTAGTTTGATAGAGCTTAAAGTAAATTTGTCAACAATGGGTTTAAGCCTATCAACTTCATTTTTCAAATTTTTATTTTCTTTCTTTAGAAATTCATTTTCTACAATATGATTTTCATTTTCTAAAGATAGATTTTGTATTTGATTCTTCAAATCTTTATTTTTTGAGCTCAGATTTGCATAATCATCAATTAGTTCATAAAAAGCACTATGCAATTCTTCAAATGTAAAATTATCTAGAAAACTTGGACTCACCTCATCATTGTCCGCCATGAAGCAAAGATTGGCTATTTCTTTCTTTTCATCTTCTTCGGAACTTGAGCTTTCCGAATCACTCCAGGTAGCCATCATTGCCTTCTTTTTGAATCTCCAGGGGGCCTTTTTGAGTTGTGGACATTCAGATTTGAAATGTCCCAGTTTCTTGCATTCAAAACAGATTATTTCCTTTTCTTTTCCTTTGTCCTCATCTTTTCTAACAAAGGGCTTTTTCTTTTCAAATTTCTTTTTCTTCATGAATCTCTTGAATTTCCTTGTGATGAGTGACATGTCCTCATCATCACTGTCTTTTTCAGATTCATCATATTCTTCCTTACATTCTAAAATTTTGAGAGCCATAGTCCTTTTCTTCTTTGACTCATCTTCATTAATATGTTGCTTGACTTGAAGCTCATGAGTCATCAAGGATCCCAAAAGTTCTTCTAGGGGTAGAGTGTTCAGATCTTTTGCCTCTTGTATTACAGTGACTTTAGCTTCCTATGTCCTAGGCAAAGAACGCAACACCTTTCTCACAAGATCAGAGTTATCATAAGATTTATCAAGACTTTTTAAACCATTAACAATATCAGTAAATCTTGTAACATATCAGAAATAGATTCACATGCATCCATTTTGAACAATTCATATTTATGAACAAGCATGTTAATCTTGGATTCCTTTACCTGATTGGTTCCCTCATGGGTAACCTCTAATTTATTCCAAATTTCTTTAGCAGACATACAAACAGATATACGATTAAATTCATTTGCATCTAAAGAACAGTACAAAACATTCATAGCCTTGGCATTTAGTTGTACCAACTTCTTATCATGTTCATCCCATTCCGTTTCCGGTTTAGGAATTTCCATGCCATTAAGTCTTGTAGTGGGTGTGTGAGGTCCATTGACTATAATACTCCATTGATCATAGTCAAGTGCTTGAATGAAGATTTTCATTCTAGCTTTTCAATAAGAATAATGACGATTCGTAGATTGTCCTTCAAAAAAGGTTGAGCCAACTTGAGCTGCCATTTGGATCTTTAACTCTTGACTGTTAGATCAAGGAAAAATGAGCACTAGCTCTGATACCAATTATTGTCCCAGATAGCAACCCAAGAGAGGGGGGTGAATTGGGTCTTTTAAAAATTTAAACTCTTTTGAAGTAAAACCTTCAACTTAAAATAAATCACAGATATGCAACAATTAAAGCAGAATATGCAATGAAGAGATGAAGAGGAAGAGATAAAGAGTCAAGCACTGCAAACACAGAGATTTTATAGTGCTTCGGTGTACCTACACCTACGTCCACTCCCAAGTACCTCTTGGGTCCACACTATAATCAATCTTGATTACAGCAGAGTTGTTTCACAAGATCACAACTCAAACTTATTGTTTTTCCGGGCGCACAATGAACCCAGCTGGTTTTCAAGATTCACCAGCACAAAACCTTACACACAAGCAACTGCTTGCACAAGGCAATCTGCCTCAACTGATTCAATCACCTGATTGACTCAGTTCACAAGAAAAATAAGAATGTTTGATACAACAACTGCTCCTTAAATGAGCAAATAAGACAAGTTAACTATTCAAACAAAGAGATAGAAATGTATGCCTGATTTGTAGATCTTTGTGGCTTGATTCTTCTCCTCTTTCTTGCTTTTGAATGGATCTTCCTTGAGTATTCTCTTGAAGCTCGGAAGAACAGATGAAAAACAGGAACTAGGGCTTGCTTGTTTGCTTCTTCAAACTTAGAAATCTCTTCAAAATGAAAGTGTGAAGACTAGGATTTCTCTCTTTTCTCTTAGGGAATCAATACGATCTTTTCTTTTGATTTTTTCTCTCTGATTTTTTCTCGAATTTTTCTCTTCTTTTTCTTCTCTATTTTTCTTTTTTCTCATCTGTCAAATGGTCACATCCCTCATGCTCTTATAGATCCTTCCAAAACTAAGAATAGATGAAAACTATCCGTTAGAATCAAAATGGAAGAAACGTTAGGAACAAATAAGGTAATAGCCGTTGAGATTTAAAATAAAAAATAAGGTTTAGAGACTTCTGACACATCTGAAAGTTGTTTCTAACAATCTGGAGTCGGCTCTAACTTTCCTGGGGTCGACTCTAACTTGAAATCCCCAAAACAGCCCGATTTGGAGTCTGCTCTAACTTTTCTAGGGTTGACACATTTTCCTTTGGAGTCGACTCTAACTCCTCAGGTGTCGACTCTAATTTGAGACCCAAAAAGCCATCTCTCTGTTTTCTGCTGGGATCGACTCTGCAGGTTCCAGGTGTCGACTCTAATCCGTGCCATTTTCTGGAGTCAATTCTGTGATTCTAGGTGTCGACTCTAATGTCTGCAATCTTACCTTGACATTATAATTAAGCTCCAAACTTGATTTCTCTCGAGATTTTGATCATTTAAACAAGTTATAAACTGAAACACTTAATCAAAATCATTAGTAAGTTCATGAGTTATACTCAAATAGTTTTGTTTATCATCAAAATTAATAATTGGGTCAACAACAACTTTATGAGACACAGTTTGCCAAGCTAAGTATCAGATGAGGCTAGGAAACTTTTTATATGTACTAATGAACAATCCAAAGCATTTGCTTCAATGGAAGTGATTATTCTCTTTTCCAATAATCATTGTAATAAAACTTGTTATTAGTGTTTTAAGGTCAAATAACAACATGTTATGATATTTATAGAATAAAACTAAAAAGTAACATAACATATGCATATATTATTTTTCTTATTAAAGAAGATAGGTAGTGCAACTTAAAATCCATTGAGATCCTATTATATGTTGAAGGTAAAACTTGAACCCAAATCCCTTTATGAACAATAAGAGACTACGCTGACATAACCAATGAGCACCCTCTTATGCACATAGTTATTGTTTGCGCAATAAATTAGCATCATTTTAGACTATTAGAAAGTTGGTGGTCTTACTTCTTTCATCTATTGTGCTTATCGAATTTACATAGTTTATTCCTTTTTTCCTTAAAAATATGTATAGTAATCTTCATAGTTATTCACAAATAAGAAAGTAGCGATTTGCTACAGCTAGAATTTTCACTGGACCTGCAAAGTAAGAAACTAATTTTTTCTCCAAATTATGGTTATTTTGTAGAGTTAGGTAATGCTCTTGGATATCCTCATGCTCATATGGTAACTTTCTAACTCCTTTTTATTATATTGTGGTTTACAGGAGCAAAGCGAAGAAGATGGAGATGGGAATATTTGCATAAAATGACAGTATGAGCTACTGCTAGAAGAAAACTTGAGGCTTCATCAGGAGCTCGAGAAGCTACATTCTCTCAAGTTGGCTCCATCCACCTGTACATTCACCACATGCCCCTACTGTGGGTGTATCATGCTAACATCTAATGAGGCCTCCACAAGCCTCCAACCAAATCCACCCTCCACTGAATAAGGAAAATAGGATAATGACAACCATACGGGTGAATATGATGCAAATGAAACTTTGTATAATAAGGCCTAGCCAATAGGACCATGTGTGGCTTATTGTTTGGCTTCAATAAATGATCATAAGTGGCATGTGGTTGCCTATCTATGGCTTTTGGTGGTTATGTTGATTTCTTGCTATAAAGATGTGCGACATTAGTTTGATGAATTTGATGAAGTGGTAGTTTCATTTCTAGTTACAAAAAGAATTACATAAGCATTTTTTCAATTCAATTTGCTAATGCAACTTCCTATATTGACCCACCAATGGAGGCATTAGCTTCAAAGGCTTCTCTTTTCTCTTCTTAGAGAGGGTGAGCAAGGAGAATAGTCAAGGTTGAAAAACAATACAATGGGCATGCATAAATACACCTAAACAATTTGATATGGACTTTTTCTACTTGCAAATTCTTGTGTTTGATTTCTTCCAGTATTTTGTTTGTTAAATGCTATATTTTTTTAAAGAAGCAAGTGAGAATATCAAGTTAATTGTCATACTTGTAGTTTCATGTTTGTGCTGAATTTAGAAGAATGCATGTTCATGCGTATTTATCAAATAAGATATGATGCAAGCAAAAGTGCAAGCTCATTAAACCTCCATACTAAGCAACATCTATGAACAAGACTTGCTATTTCATATTACATGCACACGCACACACGCCCCCCTCTGACCTTAGTGATCTCCCCAAGAGCACATCGATATCTTGGTCGTGATCTTTATGCAGGGAGAAAATCATTTCATCCTAACTCTCTCTCATTTCTACCTCTTAGTTACAAGAATTCATATTCCTATCCTACATCCTAGAGAAAAGTTCTTGTTGGCTTTATCACTTTTTCTACATCTAGTGAGAAGCCTTGAATAATTAATTACTCTTAATCGACTTGACAAATTTAGAAGGCCTACCACTATAGCATGCAATTAGGTATTCATCAATGCCTATCTTTCCTCAAGCAGTTTGGAATCTCCTTGATATAGAAGACTCATTTGCTTGCTAGAACTGTTGGATGCTCAAATTCAACATATAAGGGCTTCCAGGAACCCAGCGTTCAATTGATACAAGAGAAAATACAAATCCCAGGCCTATGCAAACACTATGATACAATGGTTGCATGATTTTAGCTAAATGTGATAGCAGGACAACTTCGATCTGAAAGCCTCTATTTTGTTCAAGGCTTCCAATTATACCAAATGATGCGAATCAAGCATTGGATATGATCAAAACACCACAAGAAGGTTTAAATCCTTTGATATATTTGGCTCCTATGGATGTGATGCTTCTTCTGCGACCATTCAAGAAACAACTTTGGTATTCGAAGGCCCATTCCATGCACCGAGAGCTTGGGATGGCAATTTTTTCTGTTTGGCCATTTACTTGACCACTACCTTTTCTAACGAGTCGGATGTTGCCCAGACGTAGTAGCCCAAGAGGGGGTGAATTGGGTATTTTAAAAATTAATTCAATGGATGATATTGACTAACGCAGATATGTGCTTAATCAAAAGTTAATTTGCAGCGGTGTAGTGGAGTGCACAAAATAGAAAATACACAGATCAATCAAACACAAACACAGCAGGGTTTATAGTGGTTCGGTGCCAAACTCGGCTCCTACATCCACTCCCCAAAAACCTTTGGGAATTTCACTAATCGTATCACAACGATTACAACCCCTAGCCTTCCCCGGCTAGTCCTCTTGTTTTCACGGCACAAGGCAGCCAAATCCCCTAGCCTTCCCCGGCTAGTCCTCTTGTTTTAATGGCACAAGGAAGCCAATCCCCTAGCCTTCCCGGCTAGTCCTCTTGTTTTAATGGTACAAGGAAACCAATCAAGAAACTAGGGTTATCTCTAACCCTAATACAAGATTTAACAAAGAGTAACAGTTAGCTCCAAATATGAGCAGATATTCAAATAAGAACTTTACAATTCTTAGAAGTAATAACCAGCAGCAAATGTAGAATGTCGACGCAGCTGAGATTTGAATCTTGCTTCAAAGGCTTGGACGATTTTTGAGCAAGTGTTGAAGGATGAAACTTCGCAGCACAAAGACTTGCTTCTCAAGATCCGAAAGTTGTAAGCAATAAACACTCTCTTTTATTTCTTTCTTTTCTCTCTTTTGTATTCTTGATGTGTCAAAAAATGTAAGAGATTCGTCAAGGTTTTCTTCTGAACATCTCTATTTAAACCAATCAAAAAACTATCCGTTAGATTCATTGGTAAATAGAAGAAAAGAAAAACGGGAAGAAATAAAACCGTTTGAAATATTTTCCCAAATGATGAAAGCATTAAACCCATTGCTAGTGAGGGATTCCTGTCCATAATCAAAAGAAAACGGTCAGCATTCATCAAAATAGAAGTGAGAGAGAGAAAGAGCATTAAATGAGAGAGAGAGAGTAAGCATTTAAAACAAGGTTGGCTGAAATAAATTTTCAGCAACTCCCTTCAAGAAAACATGCGGCCCATGGAGGAAAAGAGGGAAGAGCAAATGCTAAAGCTAGCTAACCAAGCTAGCTAACTCCCAAAGCTAGCACCAAGAGCCACGGCAAGAAAAAAAGATCAGCCAAAACCAAGGAGGGATAGAGTACTAGCTAGCAAGCTAGCTTAATTCAATATTCACACGGCTGAGAAGAAACCAGGAGAAAACTAGTTAGCTATAGAGCCATGGTTTCATGCTATAAAGGAAAAGTAGTTAGCTATGGAGCTAACTAAGGCACAAACTAGTTAGCTCTTTAGCTAACTAGCCATATAAACAAAAAACCAACGGCTTCATGAACAGAGATAGATTTAAAAATAGTTAGCTTATAAGTTAGCTATAAAAAGGTGTATGAGGCCATGTAAAAAGATAGTTAGCTATATAGCTAACTCAATTCAAAAATTTTATGCGGCTAGGATGAAAACATTTCAAAATAGTTAACTCATAAGTTAGCTATAAAAAGGCAAACCTATTCATGACAAAAATAGCTAACTCCCAAGCCATGAAAACAATAAAGATAGTTAGCTTATAAGCTAACTCCCAAAGGGAATCATGAAAAGATGGTTAGCTTGTAAGCTAGCTTTCTCAATAAAAGCTACGGGAGATGGTTTCATGAAAAGGAATTCTTGTCATCCAGCTAACTCATAAGTTAGCTATCCATAAAGGTGTGAAGCCATGATAAAAAGATAGTTAGCTTGTGAGCTAACTCCATTTTGAAATCATGCGGTTGGGAATGAAGGATTTATCAAATAGTTAGCTTGTTAGCTAACTAGATAAAAAGCAAATCCTACCATGCAATAAAGTAGTTAACTAGTTAGTTAGCTAGATGTAAAGTTAACTCTATTCATGACAAAAGTAGCTAACTAGATAGCTAACTCCCAAAGATGCTTTTCATGAAACGTAGCAAGGAGGAATGCTTGAACAAGTTAGCTACCTAGCTAACTCTTTTTATCATACTCACTGCCAAGGGAAAAAGCCCAAAACAGCTAGCTCTCCAGCTAGCTGGATAGAAGCACCATTCGGTCAAGAAATCTGCAGGGAAAAAGTAGTTAGCTCCAAGTGATATATAGCTAGCTACATGACCTAACCAGCTAGCTCCCTAGCTAGCTGATTCCAAGAAGTGTTCGGCCAAGTGAAAAAAAATGAGGAAACAAGCTAGCTTCCCAAAGAAGAGAAACCGGCCAGTAAGAAGGGAAGTTAGCTTCCTAGCTAACTTATTCCAAGAAGTATTCGGCCAAGTGAAAAAAATCAGCAATAGATAGCTAGCTTGCAAAGGAACAAGCTAGCTTCTAAGACAACTCAATTTATGCATGGTTCGGCTAGGCTCATTGTGAGTGGGAAATAAATTAGCTAGCAAGTGAGGAAAGCTAGCTAAGAGGAGAAATAAGGTAACTCACATATTCATGCAATAATTCTAAGCAATTAAAGAGTCAATTAAATGTTTTGTAATCATCAAAATCAATTCAAGGGTCAACAATCTCAACAATCTCTCCCTTTTTGATGATGACAAAAACATACAAAATTATTAAGCATAAATCATTCAGCATACATAATCAGCATTCAAAATATAATCTCCCCCTAAATATATTAGCCTCCCTTGAATATATGAAGTGATTCTTCTCCCCTAAATTTTAATTTATGCATTATTCTTCTCCCCCTTTTTGTCATTGATCAAAAAGACGAATTTTCAGAATATGCAATAATTCAACACAATTTATGAAGAGAAGATGCAATATATTAATTCAAGCATAGTTCATAATTCAGTCAAACATAGAAAACATATTACAAACCATGTTTCAGCATTCATAGGATAAGGATTACAAACATTACATCAAACATAGATTAAACATAGAATGCAATCATCATTCATCATCAGAAGATATGACTTTAGGTTGCTTGGAAGAGCCTTCAGGTCGAGTGGATGATCCGGGTACGTCATTAGGTTGAGAAGGCGGCGTCCAAAGATGAGAATGAGAGAATGAAGCTCCAGGGGCAGAAGCAGCAGCAAGACCAATCTGAATTTCCAGCAAATTGCTCATCTTCACGGTGGATGCATTCAGGTGGTCAAGAGCATTCGCGGCATCCTTCGTTGTGCTGTCATTGGTCCTCATCTGGTGTGTTACCCATTCAGCCTTGGTTACAACATCTTCAAACTGGGATTTCAATTGCTCAACGTCTTTCTTAATACAATCCACTGAAGTGTCGTTGTGAAAGAACACACGACTGTTGAGCACACTAACATCATGCACAAGTTGCTTCACAGTAGTTGTCATATGATTAAGAGTTTCAAACACAGAAGAAATATGGGGTACCAAGGAGAGGTCATTGTTGACGGAAGAGTTACTATCACTGGTACTCCTATTTGAAAGTGCAATGGAAAGATCATGAACAATTTGTTTGATTTGATCTTGACTAATCAAAACAGTAGGAAGGGGTGAATTTTGATTTTGATTGGTATAATGAGTGGAAGATTCTGGAATGTCCGGATGATCATTAAGAAACGGGTTTGACTCATTCATAGCAGCTAAAAATTGATTAGGTTGATTGAAGTCGTAATTAAAGAAATTTGGAGGAGAACAAACTGGTGGAGGAGGATCGGATGGAATTAAGTTTGTAGGTTGAGAGATAGTTTTATCAGCAGTTCTGGTTCTAATCTTGGTCCAAATGCCATTACGTTTGGCATAGTCCATACGGTGTAGGGAGTGTGCATTAAAATGTCAGTGTGACGCAATGATGCACTAGTTTCTCCTTTGAGTTTCACATTGTGAAATTCAAATACGTAAGTGAGAAACATCCCGTATGGCAAGGCGGCTTTGGATCTACCTACAGCTTCTTTCATAACCATCATTAATTCTGGAAAATCTAAGGAGTTCCTTCTAATATGTTAAACATTAGTCCTATGTCCCTATCAGTTATGGCATTAAATGAACCGGCACGAGGGGCAAATATCTTTGCAATAATACTGTGTAGCAATCTATTCTCAACATTCAACATGTTAGCATCAAGATTGTCTACATTAGCATTATCATCCTCTAAGCCCAAAATAGAAGCAATTTTAAAGTTTCGATCGCTAGGAAAATATGTCAAGATACCATCGGATGGAACCTAGGGCTGACCCTAGCACATCACTATCAAAATTAATTTTAACATTTTTAACAAGTGAAGAAATAGTTCCATCACCAAAACTAATATTTTCATAAAATTCATAAACAAGAGTAGGATAAATAGGTTTCCTAGTAGATAATAGGTCAGTCCAACCTTGAGAAGCTAGGAGATTTCCTATTTTAAATCCCTCTTTTTCTAAGAAACTAAATCTACTAACCTTCCATTGGAAATAGAGAGTGGTTAAAGAAGGAAATATAGATCTTGAGGAGGAAGAAGAATTTTTCCGAGGAAGATCCGTTGTGTCTTCTCTTGAGTGAGAACCCTTCTTCTTTGGAGCCATCCTTTTCCTCTACAAGATGGAAGAAGCTTGATGAAAAATAGAGTGAGAAGGAGACGTTTTTGGAATGAGGCGAGTGGAATGAGAAAATTTTTCTTGGTGGAGACGTGTGAGTCAAGAATTTGGCCCTTATATAGGGAGGATTCAAAAGAGCTAGCTTGTCAGGTGCCTGGATGGTTACCTGGTTAGTTAGCTTTCTTGAATAGTCCCATGAAAAAGGTCAAAAGGGTAGGTGGCGTGTGAATGAAGTGGACAGCTTTCATGAAAAAGGAATGTGGGTAGTTAACTACCTAGCTAACTTACTCACAAGAAGACAAAAACATTAAGGTCATTCTAAGGAATTTTTATGAAAGATTTAATTGATTTAGATGGAATTAGATAATCAATACATTTCAATCAAGATGTCCAATCACAAACAAGTGTCACAAACATGATTACTTAATTAATTAGATGGATCAATCATTCCAAGTTCCATTCTTATTTCATAAAATTTTGATTCATCTAAAGGTTTAGTAAATATATCTGCGAGTTGTTTTTCAGTGTTTACAAATTCCAATACAATGTTGCCATCATTAACATGATCTCTAATAAAATGATGTCGGATTTCTATATGTTTTGTTCTAGAGTGTTGAATAGGATTTTTAGTTAGACAAATTGCACTAGTGTTGTCACATTTTATTGGTATTCCCTTTTGTTTGATACCATAATCCTCTAGTTGCTGCTTAATCCACAAAATTTGAGCACAGCAACTTCCAGCTGCAATGTATTCGGCCTCGGCCGTAGACAATGCTACTGAAGTTTGCTTCTTGCTAAACCATGAGATTAAGTTAACACCTAGGAATTGGCAAGTTCCACTAGTTGATTTTCTGTCTAGTTTACATCCAGCAAAGTCTGAATCGGTGTATCCTATTAAGTCAATGCTAGATTGTCTGTCATACCAAAGTCCTAAGTTTTTAGTTCCATTTAAATATTTAAATATTCTTTTAACAGCAAGCAAGTGATTCTTTTGGATTAGCTTGATATCTGGCACACATGCAAACACTAAACAGGATATCAGGTCTACTGGCAGTTAAGTATAACAAAGATCCTATCATTCCTCTATAAAGTTTTAGATCTACAAATTTTTCAGAATTACAAGCATCAATTCTACAAGATGAGCTCATAGGGGTACCGATACTTTTAGATGTCTCCATGCCAAACTTTTTGATCATCTCCTTGATGTACTTGGATTGGCTTATGAAGATCCCGTCATTGCTTTGCTTGATTTGGAGTCCGAGAAAATAATTCAGTTCTCCCATCATACTCATCTCGAATTCTCCCTGCATAAGCTCAGCAAAATCTTTGCATAACGAGTCATTAGTGGCACCAAATATGATATCATCTACATAGATTTGAATAATTAAAATATCATCATTTTGTCTTTTAATAAATAAGGTTGTATCGACATTTCCTCGAATGAATTTATTACTAATCAAGAACTTGCTTAATCTTTCATACCAAGCCCGGGGAGCTTGCTTCAAACCATACAAAGCTTTGTTTAATTTAAATACGTGGTTTGGAAACAAGTGATTTTCAAAACCGGTGGCTGTTCCACAAATACTTGTTCAGCAATATATCCATTTAAGAAAGCGCTTTTAACATCCATTTGATATAATTTAAAATTCATAAAACAAGCAACAGCAAGAAGTAATCTGATAGCTTCTAATCTAGCAACAGGGGCATATGTTTCATCAAAATCAATTCCTTCTTCTTGATTATAACCCTTAGCTACTAGTCTTGCTTTATTTCTTATTATGTTACCATGTTCATCTAACTTATTTCTGAAAACCCATTTTGTTCCAATAATTTGATAATCATTAGGTCTTTCAATAAGTGTCCAAACATTATTTCTTTCAAATTGATTAAGTTCTTCATGCATTGCATTTAACCAATCAATATCATTCTTAGCTTCATCATAACATTTAGGTTCAATTTTAGAAACAAATGCTAAGTTATTATATGTATTTCTAAATGTCGATCTTGTCCTAATTCCATGAGATATTTCACCAATAATTTGATCTTTAGGGTGACTGTGAACATACCTCCATCCTCTTTCTAAGTCATCATTACCTTGTGAGGCTTCAGGTGGATTAGGATTGCTTTCTTCATTTACCTCTTGTGTATCTGATTCATCTTTGTCCTTCAAGGTGATGTCTTTGAGTTGATCTTCAATTTCATCTGCATCAACTATACCTTTTCTCTTCCTTAAGGGAAGATCATTAGTTTCATCAAATATCACATGAATAGATTCTTCAACTACCAATGTCTTTTTGTTAAAAACTCTAAAAGCTCTACTATGCAATGAATAACCAAGAAAAATCCCTTCGTCAGATTTAGCATCAAATTTATCAAGGTTTATTTTTCCGTTATTCAAAACAAAGTAGCGACATCCAAAGACATGAAAATAACCGATATTAGGTTTTCTACCTTTCCAAAGTTCATAAGGAGTCTTTTT
>UESW01004671.1:11572-28062 GCA_900491605.1 Calamus simplicifolius | reverse complement strand
TGGAATTGCACCTAAATGACATCTAAACTTGACCGGTATCGAAGTAGAATCTATCCAGGAAACCTTATAAGGGTTGGGATGGGAAGCAATGGGTAATCCTAAACTCTTAACAATATTAGTTTAAAATTGCATTGATAACTCCCACTATCTCCCTCTATCTATAATGATTTTGCACACTTTCTCCCCTATTTTGACAAAAGTTTGTAGGATATTAGTCCTACGCTAGTCTTTCTGCTCTTTGGTCTGAGTCAAGATACATCTAACAACTCCTAAAAACTCAGACGAGTTTAAAACTTCTTCATCTCCATCATACTCATCAGCTAGATTCACTTCTGCTTCATAAATCTCTTCCTTCAAATTCTCAATTGATTCATCAACTTCCTCATCTACTTCTCCTATATGCAAGGCTCTAGTAGGACATTGACTCACATAATGACCTACCTTATGATATTTGAAACACTATATTTTGAGTATTACTCCTTTGGATTTCTGAACTCTTTCCTTTATCAATCTTTTGGACTAAAAGAGTATCAGATATGGATCAGTTAAAGTGAGTCTAGCTTGGATTAGGCCTTTTGCTTGGGGCACTCATCTTATTGGGTTTAGGCCGATGGATAAATGGTACTCTTTGAAATATTTTGAAGTCCCTAGATACCTGGTATGCTTATTCTAAGTCATGGACTTCTCTAAGGAACAGTTCTCTCTGAATCTCTTCCCTTAAACCGGCTCTAAATCTGGATAGGGTTACAGCTTCTGATTCAACAATATTATATCGCATAACATATTCATTAAATTTAGTAATGTATTCCGATATAGGCCTATTCCCTTGACTTAGTCGTTGCCATTGGTCTAGTAACCTTTGCTTATAGGAAATAGGTAGGTACTTCTTCCTAAGCTTGATTTTTATGGCTCTTCAAGTACCTATTGGCATGTCTCCTCTTTGCCTACACAGTCACTCAACATTTCTCCAGTACAACTTAGCTTATCAGATTAGCCTAAGCTTAACAAATTTAAACTTTCTGTCCTCTAACATTTCATATCATTTGAAATATTGATCCATATCTCCCTTTCAATCTATGTACACCTTAGGTCTAGGTCCCCATCAAAAGTGGGTGCATCAAGTTGGATACTCCTAAGAGCTCTTTCATCTTGATCAATGTAGTCGTGATGAGGCCTTCTTTGGTGGGGTTCAACAATAGGTTCAAGACATTGGACTCTAGGATTCAGGGGTATCATTCTGGGTGATTGAAGCTCAGGAGGAGTCATATGGGATTCTTCTAAGGAATCAGTCCTTTCTTGCATCTAGTCAAACCTAGTATTCAATTGATTATACTGCTCAATCATAGTCCTTATTAAAGCTTCTATATTTGGGTCCATGGCTACACTGGGTTGACCTGGATTGTGCTGGTATGGCGTCTCTGTTCTAATTGTCATACAATGCAAATGGACTCATTTTAGGGTATGCTAGACCTAGAAGCTCAAACCAGATGTTTAGTCAAGGTGACAATCTAGACTGTAGTAACTTTGCACCTGGTAAGGTAAGTGTAAGGTTGATGGAGGTCCCCTGTTGCTTGCCTAAGACACCAATTAAAATTGGCTAGGTAAGTGGACCAGCCCACCTTCCTTCAGGTTCTTATTCCTAAACCACTTGTCGTAGACACCAATACACAAGCACACACAGAAAAGATGTCTACATTGACTTGACACTGGTTCGAACCCGACTTTGTGGGTGTCCCTAGCTCACTAGAGCAAATTAGATTACTACTTTCTTTTAGTTAAAGGCTTGGGTTCGCACATGAAGGATTGTGGTTTTTGGGCTAAAAAAAGGTGTTGAAATCCTTCCCTTATCTTGTGATGGGAGTGCCATTAAGATAGCTTATGCAAATGATGGCATACAACAAAGCAATGTCACTACACTAATTAAGAATGTAACTTCAAACAAGTTATAACTAACTAAACAAGAATTCAAAATTTAAATTTCAAATTTGAATTTCACATTTCAAACTTCAGAATTCAAATTTTAAATTTTAAATTTTAAATTCTAAGTTTTCTTAGAGGGAAACTTTAAATTTAAAATGTGTCTAATGTGCTAGAAAGAAAACTTTCAAGCAATCATGCAATCACTTGGCACATACATGCAACATTCATTAAGCAAGCATTAGCACATTAAACCTTTAATAAAATACCTCACGTTCAGCTATAGCTCATTATTCCCATGGACGGACAGTGTACCTTTTTGAGTTTTAAAAAGTATACCCCGCTCAGGAGGCATGAAACCTAGAATTAAAGTTATGAAAACTTATGCAAATGTTAAAAGAAACCTCAGATCTAAAACCTATTAAAAAAGTTTTTAGATCTGATTTGAATTGGCACGACTTAATTTTAGAGTCTAATATGAGCTAAGATTCATAAGAGTAGGAAAGAACTCCATGAACCCATTCTTAAATGAATAAAATTTTAGCCCTATGTTTTATATGCAGAAATTACAGAAAATAATAGAAAATATAAAAAAAAAAATATGCCCTAACCAACTTGGCTCTGATACCAAATTGATGAGGGATGAAGTTAAATGATGCAATTTAGGAGGAGATAGTAATAACTAAATGAAAATGAAGTGAAGCTAGGCTATATTTTCATGTAAAAGAGCATAAATTTTTATGAAGGGATTTGCATGTTAAACTAGACTTGGATGAGAATCCTTCAAAATAGTAAAGAGAAAGGATCTTCGTGGCTAAGAAATCACACAGGCTAGGGCTTAGTTACTCTAATATTTTAGATCAAAAATTATTAAAAGAGGGGTACCCGACATTAATATATCAGAGATTGAAAGGTTTACACTCAAGGATGAAGTTCTTGATGACAAGGAGATTCTTCTAGTTGCAGGACTTCTTGTATCTGTTTCTGTCAGGGAAGACCTTCTTATTTGGAACTTGAAATTCTCGGGGATCCTACATAAACCAAATTAGAGTTAAGAACATAAAAATTTGGTGGAGTATTAATGAAATGAAGAGAAAGGGAAGGTTGAAATTAAGATAAAGCTTGGCAGATTTGAAGTAGCTTGACCGACCTTCTTTGTGAAGTCTTCTTGCACCTTGGAAGATGGGATGGAAGGTAGAATGAAATGGAGAATGGCTAATGGATCTTGGCGTGGAATTACTTTCTTGAAGTAGCTAAGGGCTTCTCACCTACTCCCTCTCAGAGGATATTTGCCAACACAAATGGAAGAAAATAAACTCAACTTTATTCATCATAAATTATCTTTACAAGAGAGATTGGAGTAGTATTTATAAGCCTCCAAGAGACTTTTAAAAATTCAAATTACATGAAGCTTTTCATGAGAAGTTGCAACCTAAGCGAGCTATAAGGGTGGAGGGTTGAAACAACTTATAGCTAAGCTTAAGAAAAGGAAAGAAAAGTAGTTGGCTCATTTGAATTTGAATTCTCCTTAGTTATATGGCATATGGTGATGTGGCTTGATGAGGTGTACACCAAGAGATTGACATGATATCCAACAATGCTTACTAAAGTGGCATCCATCTTGGATTGATTTATTGGAATGGTTGAATACATCCAATCTTCAAGCTCAATTGCTTACCTTGAACTCGATTCTATACCTTTTTTGGATCCAACTACTAAACTCACTAAATACAAACTAATTTAACCCTACTTGGACTCAAGAACCCAAATTGAAATAAACCAACTTTAATTATATGACTCAAATTCAAAGAAGTAAAATTATTACTCTATTTATAGGACACATGAAAGAATTAAAGCCATATTAAATTAGATCAAAGCCTCTTTCAAACTTTGGTGTCCGCACCAGTTACTTTGTTGACTTCTTGATCAAGTCCATGGGACAATTCAAATCTTTAGCAAGAGAAACTTTTCTCGCATACAAATAGATACCCTGTGGTATAACATTTAATTTTTTTAAATTCAGTATCCACCCCAAAAACTTAGGGCTGTATGGTTTAAATCATCTTCATGATCTAAGCTTATCATGTAAATTATTACATTAATAACTTAAATCATCTTCTGATTATATATTTAATATGCGTTTGATAATTTTTAAATATTTATCATTATATTTATATCAAATATTTATAATATCTAAATATATTTTTTAAAATAATTTTACATAGAATTCTTGCTTTTTATTGAAGTATTTTATATTTGAGAAAAAAAATAATAGTTAAAAATAAAAAAGATTTATAATAAATATGCATAAAATTAAACATTGGTGTTTAATTGTAGCGATCAACAGCTCACGCAGGTATTTGTCTCTCAATTACAATTTTTTAATCTTTTTCTTTTTTTTACTAAAATATAATTTTGATTCTCAAACTTTCACTAAAAATTCATTTTAATCTTCAAACTTACAGATGTGACGATTTATGTTTCTATGTTTATTGCATTCTTCACATTCCATTACATGATGCTTCAAATTGACAAAACAACTAATTTGAATTGTCATTTAAGTTCCTATGAACTTGTCATATAAAATAAGTGATAATTTATATGTTAGCATTAGCTATTTTATTAAATTTAATCGACCTTATGTAATAAGTTATTAGGAATATGGTATTATTAAAATTTGAGGGATTAAATAAACTAAAAATTTAAGGATCAAAATAAATTTTAAGTTAGAATAACCAAAAATATAAAAAATATTGTTTTTTAAATACTTTTAGGATTGTTATTCAATTGTTGGTGTAGATACCACTGATAGCACGGCTAATGATTATTGATGAGCTATTCTTAGAAATCAAAGCTGACAGCGGCAATATAATTAGTTGGTATTTAGGTACATGTTTCTGATGCTTTACATTTATCTAGTCAGGACATATTTGATTCACAGTATGAAATTCAAGTGGCATTAAATTGTTGCCGATCCAATTTTATAAGATTAAGAAATATAGCTTTATAATATTTATTAAATAATAAAATTTAAAGCTCATTTAGTTTGTGAGTCAAAAAAAAATATTTTTAAAACATAATTGTATTAAAAATTTAAGTTATATTCTATTAATTTTTATTCTTCAAGAATATATTTGATTAGTGTTTTTAAAAACTGTTTTGAAGAAAAGCAGCAGTGAATCGCGTAGAAAAAGATGTGAAGAAGGAAGAAGGCGAACATGCGAGTTTCAATGTTTTGAGCAAGTTTGTTTAGATTCATTTAGATTTTAAGGATCATTTTGAAAAAGTATTTTCAAAAATAGTTTGATTAAATATATTTTTTATGCTATGAGTTAAATTTTTATTTTTAAAATAAAAAATTCAATCCAAATCTGCAGCCAAACCGAGCAATCCTTACTTTTTGAAACGCAAGGTTAGTTCAAGAAACCAACCTAATTTCACTCAAGCCAAACGTGCGCGTATTGGTTGTGCAAACGTTGTTGAGAGTGATGAAAGTTGCTGCTGGTTTGCCGCATTTAACAATGAGGATTGCCACAGGCAATGATCAACCTCTTGGTTTCCAGGCTTTGGGCGAACTTTGGATGCCCAACACATTTTAAATTGCTCAATTGGTCACTCGTCGACGGCCTAAAATGTAAGCCATCGATGGAGAACTGGTCCATATTTATAAATCCATGTGGCCCAACCTCGATGAATGATTATGATGACTACTTTTACCCAACCCCGTGACACTCATCCCGTGTATTGGCTCATGCTAGAGCTGGAGGTCCATCCATGGCACAAGTCCTACGCTATCCTAACATTCCCAGTAAAAGAGCCACATCACTTTTAAACTTGTGGTGCACAATGCGTGGCTTTGAGTCCGTCTTTATGGAGTCACAGTGTGAAAACTAACGTTATTGGACAATGGACTGGCCCAGGATCATGTGGCCCACTTTGTTATCCTACATAGGATTATGGCAAGTTGCAATCATTATTGGCAAGCAATCAGGGTTGCCACCAGAGTTAAGCAACTACATGCTGATGAAGCAATAGGTGTCCCTCTCATCACCCGACTCTTATCCTCTTGCTTGTGATTGAGCTATTGTTAAAGGTGGTTGGATTGAATATATATATATATATATATATATATATATATATATATATATATATATATATAAGTAAATTGTTAAGAAATAATGTTATCCATTTTGAGATCTACTATATATGAATGGCTCTCTTTATAATAGAATACATCTTGCTTAGATACAAACAGTTAATGGCGACCTACTTTTAAGAAAAAATAAACCACTGTATGTTTTCGTTCAAGTACACTCTAATGAACAAGAATCTCCATATCCAAACCAACTAAATTAAGATAGGAAGAAAATAAATAAAATAATTTAATAAAAATCTCTGTCTTTATGTTGACCCAATCCCTTTCTCAAATGCTTGATGGTGCACTTCGATTTATTTAAAATGTATTTGATATTGAGTTAAAGGGATTGAAAAGTTATTTTTATAATTTTTCACCCTAGGGTATTTAGTAGGAGATAATAGTCCTCCCCTTCACCTCCTTAATTATTAACCTAGAAAGGGATAAGTTGATATTAATTATTTTATAAATATTTTTTAAAATATGATTTGTTTAGACTAATTTGATATCCATAAAAGTATCAAACTTAATCACTACTTGTCTCAAATCCAATGTAGAAAATTTTATCTTAATACAAATCCGGCTGTTCTTTGAATAAATAGATATGAAATAAAAGTTAATATCAAAACCTCATGAGCATAGGTATGAGTTTTGTGAACCCTAAACTCAACCTGCTTATGCTCGAACTTCTTTATTTTAAAGCATTATCTAAATGTAAAAAAAGGTTGAGCTTTTGCACATGCCACTTGCCTTGCTCATGTTTGTGCCAAATTTGATAATAATTGTTGAATTTGAAATTGGTCATCATGTATCAATAGTTGAGCTATATCCTCATTTGAATGATAGAGCATTTTTTTCGTCGAGCTATCCATGCATCTCCATGAGAAATAAAGAAACCGAGTGTAAAAGGACTTTGAGTTAGTCTCTATGAGAGTCCTTCTATGCTCAAGTTAGTCAAAGCTTGAAGAATAAAGTATAGAGCTCTTTGAGCAAGCAATATATATTTAGAAAGTTAAGGTTTAAACTTATTTATCTATGAAGCTTGGTATTGCTTATATAGGCATCTTAAAGAATTAGTTTAAAGTCAAGCATTTATTAATAAATGGCTCTAATGAATTTGATCTAAATAGTAAAAGAATTCTATTAACTTATCTATCCCTATATATTTATAGGCCGGTTGTTTACGTGGAAATCCTTTCTCGATGAAGCTATGTAGCAATTTAACTGAATAGACCATGCTACCTTTCATTCACCGTGTACCGCTATCGAGTAAGCTACCAAATTAGGTTATACTAATAATTAATTCAAACATTCTTATTACAACTAAATACTGCTTTCTTGACCTTCACGATTTCTCCTACGCTAACGGCCTTTCCATACATACAACTGCTTTGATATAGCCGCCGGCGGACGGACGCCGGCGGCCTGCCGTCATAGCAAGACGTCGCTCTCAATAAGCATATTTCTAAGCCTCCATTCCGGAAATTTTTACAAGAAAGAGCAACGTAAGCGGCAAGCCCTGGCTGTTAGTAAAACGCTTTCTCATATGGGGCCCAAAAAAAAAAAAAAAAAATTTCTTTATCGCGTGTCTCCACCTTGGCGCCGTCCGCTTCAATTCGAGCCCACCGGCACTTTAAACTAGAGAAAAAAAATAATAAAAATAAAATAAAATAAAATATATTTTATTTGAATAAATAAAAAGTAAAGAAAAAAATTAGAAAAAAAAAAAGGATGAATTTTACCTAAAAGTTTTCTTTTGAAGTTAAAAAAATTTTGAAGAAGAAGCTCAAGAATACTTTTTATTTTATTTAATATTAATTTTTTAAAAAAATTAATATAAGTTTTAATTATTCATATTATTATTATAAATTATTAGTTTTTTATTTTTTATTCATTCAAATATATATATATATATATATAAATTTTTATTTTTATTTTTTTTTTATTTTATTTTTTAATTAAAATAATTGAAAAAAAATGATATGAGTTAATATATGCTCTAAAGTCGTAAAAAAAAAAAAAAAAAAAAAAAGGGTTCTCTCCGTCCAAACAGAACATAGGTGTCGGCCTAGGAAGCGTCCACCTCAACACCCGTCACGCTACGATCCTAATCACATTTTTAATCCATTAATTAATTAATTAGTTTATTCGCGTGGACGATTGCTAATTCTTCGTCTCAGCTGTGGCCCGTCACGAGGCACTTGTCCACAGCTCCCTTCTCTTTTGACGCGTGTTTGGGGCTCTCATTTATCCACTCCTTCCCCCAAGCTGTCCACCCTGGATAGGATTCCACTGCACCCTCACTGCACTTTAAGCTCCTTTCGCACCTCCACAATGCACCAAGAGATGTATCCGGATGACATCGATCTCGAAGGTAGAACCGTTGTTGTTATGCTGCCACGCGGCACAGCAAACCCGTATTCGAGAGCTTATCAGCTGCGCCGGTCCTGGTTGCCTCCGGAGCACCGTCATGCAAAAGAGACGAAACCTGAAGCCTCCAGGTAAAATGATGTTTTTGCCCTTCCATGCGTCAGCTTCGTAGGGTTTATTTGTTGTAATTTAAGGTAAAGTTCAGAGTATATTCGAGAAGGAGAAAGGAAAAGTGGAGGGCAAGGAGAAGCGGTTCGGTGTCTTCGCACCTGTCATGCTATTTAGAGGGAGAGGGCCGACGCCGAGGACGCTTGGAAAAGGAAGGGGAGCCACAAGGGCCAGCAAAAGCTAGCGAGGCTTTGAGAGAGAGAGAAAGAGAGTAAAAAGCGTGGAAGGGCGAGGAGAGGGAGAGAGTGGAGAGAGCGTGTGAGTCGTTGAGGCGGTTTCGCTTCGCTAGGGTTCGCGTGGCGTGCGAGCAAGCCCATTGGTTTCCATTATATAATCCCCTCTCTCTCTCCCCTGCCCTAACGATTGACACGCCCCCTAACGATAGACACGCACAGCCGCAGCACCCGATCGAGGTAAGAAAAGAGAGGGATAAAAAGCGAGAAAGAAGGTTCTTTTTGGTCCTATAATTTCTTTATTTGAAATCTTTTTTCCTTGCCGATTTCCGACCAATTTGTGAGTTCTCATCAACTTGCTTCCTTTTATGCAATCATTAATTGCATGCAAGCATCAATTTGAGTATGCATGGTATTATTTTGAATGCTTATTAACGAATTTAGCTCCGATTTCTGTTGCAAAAGGAGATCCATGGATCGAGAGAGCAGGAAGAGAGGGGGAGAGGAGCCGGTGGTGGTTGTGGTGGCGGCGATGGAGCAAGAGAATGAAGCTTTCGGCGGAGGTGTGGCGGCCGAGATGACGAGGAAGAAGGGGAAGAAGCAGGAGATATCGGCGCCGTCGCCATCGAGGGACGTGATTTTCCAGGTGGGAGATGTCATCGAGATCTCGGACGTGTACCGTCCGCCGGGGCTGTTCGAGTTCCCGTGGCAAAAAGAGGGGGACGGGGGGCTGTTCGCGGCGGCAGCGGCGGCGGAGTCCGACGGCCGGGATCTCCGGGACGTCTTCTTCTCTTCGCTCGTCGACGGCTGCTCCGCCGCCATCGAGTTCCCCGGCGACCGCCTCTCGCCGCCGCCGGGGCCGATCGCGCTCCCCGGGGACGACGAGGACGGATCCTGTCCTTCCGACGGTGACGCCGACGGCTGGACTGCATCTGGAGCACCGTTCTCTGCCAGCCGCTCATCACCGTAAGCGGCAAGAGCTCCATCGCTTGACAGAACCAAGGGAAATCCATCTTTTTTTTTTTTTTACGTTTTCAATATTAGGATTTAAAATTTTACCTCCTTGCTTAGGATCTTAGCCGTTCAGATGTTGTGATAGGACTGATAACAATTTAAACCTCTTGTTTAAATTTCAAAATAGACGTTTCATTGAGACATAGAATCTTTCAATTTTCCAGTTCATAAATTTTGTATAAAAATATAAGAGCGCAAAGTTTGTGGACGTCGTTGTGGGTATTTGGGATGGTGACGAACTTTTCGAGATTATTGCGTTATCGAACGAAGGAATCGTTTCCACAGCAAGCAGAGAGTCATGCGCAATGCATGTACGCATAGCATATAAATCCATGTTAATTTTTAGAAACTTTTTATTATATGCATTCATGCAAGGAGTTGTTCGTCAAGTTCAGGTGGGGAGTGTGGTCGGTTGTCCCTGTTCATTTTCGTGTCAATCATTCTGATGCTTGGGAGCCACTCACTCCCACGTGGCAGCGGTGGCTGATACATGCACAGCATATATGTTGCATCGTACTTTTATAAGTGACAAGTGTAAATAATATTTTTATAAAATATTTTTCATTTTATTTTATGTTAGATTAAGATGTTTTATTCATGAGAACAAGCAATCCAACTTGCTTTTCTCTTCTATGCTAGGTTGGATGGGCAAGTATACTTTCCTTCTTCCCCTTCTCCTTTAATGATGGGTTCTTGCTGTGAGAAAAATTGTTTTTCATAATAATTTAATTAGCACTTCGCAGTAACTCTATTGCTGCTGGTTGGACAAATTAAAATTTAATGCTGGTTGACTCTAATACGATGCACTTGATCCTTGCGAACATGATGATGTGGATATATATATACTTTGGGTCCATCTTTTAACTATTTTGGCAATTTTTAACTAATCAAAACTTATGCATTTATTGTTGATGAAGAATACAAATCAAATTGATCAATTGGACTGTTTTGCGAGCTTTTATTGGACATTATTAGTAGGATAAGCTTCATCGGTGGTATCATAAATAAAGAAAAAGTTAAAAACGTAAAGAAATGATATAAAAGGCTTAAGATTATTGTATATAACTTTGAATAAGTGGGATTAAAGTTTGATTTTCTTAAAAAAAATATAAAAAAGACATCTTAGCTGAACTCTATTAACAATATTGTTCAATGAGAAGACTTTTCTTCTACCAAATTATTCAAATTACTTTTTAAAGAAAAATAATATGAGATGCCAGTCCAATTAAGGGCTATCTCATAAATCAAACTATCCCTGTGAATTGCATGGTAATATGGCAATACTTCTTAGCATCACTGGTTTTCTAAAAGCAGGTATTGTATGAAAATGAAATGAATGCAAAGAAAACTAATATCAATGGACCTGAAAGGAAACAAGGAGTTAGGATAGGATTTTCATGATATTGCAATTGACTTGTTGTCACCCTTCTCATGACTAGGACTACAAGTGGAGTACATTGATCTGCTTTTGATCAAAAACTAGTCTGAAATCAATTCAATCTAATTTAAATTTAAGTTATGTGGATTGAATTTGGGTTGAAAAATATTATCTTATCAAATATAGATTGGATGTGGCCTCAACCAATTTAAATTGATTTAAAACTAGTGCTTATATATTTTGCTCTTTGATAATAAAAAATAATTTTTGAGTAACAATACCATTATTTTTACTCATTAATTTGTGTCGCTAACAACAATATCTACATGTTTGCTTATTATTGTATTATGGCATTGGATGTTCATGATATATTTAAATAGTACATGTTTATTATGAGTACATGTTTGCACTTTTTAAAAATGATATTCAGCCTTAAAAAACTAATGCATTAACAAAATGAATATTAATCTTGATTGCATCCAAATTCAAATGAAAGTGAATGAGGCTTAAAATCAAATTTTATGGCTCAATTCAAATATGAATTGGATTTGGAGGTCTAAGCATGCGTCATCCAACCCAACCTACATGCAACCTTATTAGGGATGTCACCAAAATGACCATTAAAGCAATTATATTGGGATGGTGAATTTTCATGCCAGGATAGTGAATTTAAAAACTTTTTGGCATGAAAATTATGGAGCTACAGATCAAACCAAACCATTGAAATGGAGATTGTTTTTGTTTAGACAACATAACATATCATTGAATGTATTAAAATTCTCTAGATATAAACATCCATTAATAACCAATCATCTTGCAAATGTTGATGCATAGACCCAAAATAAGATTTAAGGACTCTCTTAGTAAAACATAATTGCATCAATGTGAAAATATACTTTGGTCCTTAAACTTTTACTCAAAATTTATTTTGGTCCTCAAACTTTTGGTTGTTATAATTTAATTTTTATGTTTTAAAATATTGCATTCTTGATATTTGTTAGATGCAGTCAATTAAAATTGATGGAATAGTTGACGTAGCAGTAGGAAAAACCCTCTATATAATCATGTTATGTTAGTTAATTTATCAATTTTAACTGATCCCATATAACAAAATATTAGGAATGTAATATTTTAAAAATACGAAAGACTAAATTGTAATTGCTGAATGTTTGATGATCAAAATGAATACTAAGTGAAAGTTTAAGGATCAAAAGTATATTGTAGCTAGCATTTATAAATAATAAAAATGGTTTGAAAAATAAACTAGTAAGAAACAAACAAATCTACTAACAAAGGTTATTTTGAAAAAAATTACAAAAAAAAAATATGGCACCAATGTGTGCATCCATATCACATTAAATCATATTCAATGTATTATTTAGATATCGGTACAATCTCTAGCCAAGAACCCTATAATGCCTCCCAAGTATATAAATGTGAATTAAAATTTTTAGCAATAGTGGACTATTAATGATTGTAAATTTTATGCAAACTACATGTTCGGCCATTTTTGAGAATGAACATAGGCTTGAGTGAGAGAAAGAAAAGAAATAAATAAAAAATCTAGCTTCTACTACTATGTGATGATAATGGCGTTAAGGAGCCCAGGATTTAAGATTATGACGGTTGATTCAAAAGATCATGAAGGGAATCATACATAATTTAGTTAACCTATAAGAAAAAGAGTAAGAAATTCAGTGGAAGGATGCTGAAGTGTTGCATCACTGGATTGTTCCTATGTTGCTTCCTAGTCCTCTGATCATATTCCCAATCTTGTGAAATCTGAAGGAGATGGTTTAAAATCCAATCTTTCCTTTTTTAGTATACGTAGTTAAAAACACAAAATAGGAAAGCAAGTTTGCTGATTCTATAGGAGAAGGATCAGGTTCTTGCATACAGCTTTTGTGCTAGCTATATGTTAGGAATGCTTAAATTCTGGAAGGGAACTTATGGGAAGGTGGATGTTTGGCTAGGTTGAATTTAAGATGTGACCCATCATATTAAAGATAGAAATGGAGATCAGCATAAAAGGACGAGTTGGAATGGTGATAAGAACACGGATTGTTTGGTGCAGAGGGAAAAATGATGCAATAAATATTCCATAAAATGTCAAGTGGAAGGTCTAACTATGTTAAAATTTTGACAGATTAGGAAATGCATATATTGAAAGAGGTGTTTAACAAAGAGAACATGAAGAGGTGTTTTTCAACAAGTTATTAAGCAATGTTAGAACAGTGTTTTTCCTTTTTTTGCCCACTATTGACTCTGAATATATTTTTAAATATAAATAATAAATAATAAATATTTTCCTTGATTTCTTTTCATAATATCCACTTTCATGCTACTTCCTATGAGAGATTTAATTGTCCTCGTGTTTAGGCAAAAAATAAAGAAACTAGAGTAAATTAATTCTTTTTTCCTTTTCAATTAGAACTTTTGAAGTATTCTTATTTATCTTGCTTTTTTACATTACATTTTGTTGATAGATCTTAGTGCCACTTTTGTCTACTCTAATTTAGTAATTCCAAATGAAAAGGTAGAATTTCATTATCAATATATAGGATTGTTTGAAACATTACATTTGGTTAGTTGGAGACATGCAATTGTTTGTGAGGCGTGAGCGAGAAGAGTTAGTGGTGTCTAGAAAATTTGTGTTGGGAATCAAAGTTTTTAATTCAAGAGAGATGCATGAAATAGCTTCCTAAAGTCCCCCCCTCCCCCTCTTCATCGAGTAAACTTCCTCTAAGTTCACTGATGAATTGTGAGTGAATCAACATATCATAAAATTGGCAGACGGATATATGAGCCTGATTGGTCTTGCTAAGTCTGTGATAATCAAAATTGATTATAGATGTACTTGCAAAAATTTAACTGAGTGGATAATTTTGTTATGACTGATAAGATGTTTTGTATGTGTTAACGATATCCTTCTGTACCGTTAGTGTGAAATAGTGTTGGAAGTTAGTTAAAATTTTTTTGTTTATTTTTAAACATTTATAGTAGGTTATGGGCTTAAAGGTTAATGTGGAAGGGGAGTGTTGAGTTGATTGTGGTTCAGAATAGGCAGAATAAGTTGGGAGCCCTTGTGATAGATTTTGCAACAGAGAAGGTCCTATCAAGTACCTAGGTTTAATGATTGGAATGCTAAAGTGATTGTGGTTGAGATCTCTAGTTGGAAGGTTTAATATCTGGCTCTGAATATGGAATATTAAGTTTTTGGCATTGGTAGGTAGTTAGTTATTCTAAAGTGATGGTATTTAACCTTCAACAACAACAACGATAACGATAACAACGATAACGACAACAACAACGATAACGACAACGACAACAACAATGAAAAGTAAGCCTTAATCTCAAGCCAATTGGGTTGGGCCTTCACTTGTGCCAAAATCATTAAGTGATGGTATCTAACCTTCAACGATAACAACGATAACGACAACAATGATTTCGTTCCAATGACTCCGCAGCCAATAATATCATGAAGTTAGCTTTTGTGGAGTTGATGGTGAGGAGAGGGGACTTGGAGATATGTCTGTCTTGTCTGGAACATGGCGTGCATGGGCAATGAAAGTTAAAACAATCTGGCCTATAACTTAAAAGTCCTCACGGTTAAGTGGGCTTGAGTTTAGATAACAAGTAGTATTTGTATAAAACCCAAGTTGAGTCCGGCTTTGCACGCGATGATTGGTCTACGCATGTGTGCGGCAAGGACATTTTCATTCTTTCCGCATTGCACATGCGGCCATATGCACGCGTGGACCAATCACCGTGCGATGTACGCATTTTTGCACAGCGCGTGGTGCAAAAGGACTTTTTCAACTCAAGTTTTATAAAACCTTGACGTGGAGGGTTGGAAAACATACCAAAGTGCTAAGAGGTTATTTGAAGGATGTTATCTCAGGGTCATTATAGCTTTAAAGTAATTGGATTTTAAGCTAGGGATCGGCATGGAATTTAAATTATAGACTATTGAGACAAGGTAAATAGTTGCCAAACATTGTAATTAGAGTTTTGTTATTGAGATTCACTTTATTCCCTCTCAATTTGCACGGGGAATACTTTTTGCAAGTATAGACAAATGAATCACTGGTTGTCATGGAAAAAACAAAAAAAAAATTCTAGTGAGACTGTAGGATGATCAGAAGATCACTTTATAGAGGGTGTTTAGTTTTATGGATTTGAAGATTCAGCAAGAACATTCAGTGAGATATCATAAGGACAGGAATTTGTAATGTCTATTTGATTTGTCATACATAATTTGTGTGTGCTTCGCCTTGTCTTCAGTACAAGTAGTTTGATGCAGGGGGTAGCAATCCATCTCCTAAATGGATTGAGTAGCAATAACTTGGTGCTTGGTGATCTAATGCTGAACTAAATTTGGAGGAGCTGCAAGCAAAGCCTAGCCACAGTTGATGGTTGGATAAATGGTGCGGGCACCAGGATCAGACAAAGGTTACTGAGCTCATTATAGATTTCTGATTGATGTAGTTACACTTTTAAGATGATAATGGCATTAAGGAGCCCAGGATTTAAGATTATGATGGTTGATTCAAAAGATAGTTTGAGAACTTTCATGAAGGGAATCATACATAATTTAGTTAACATATGAGAAAAAGAGTAAGAAATTCAGTGGAAGGATGCTGAAGTGTTGCATCACTGGATTTTTTCTATGTTGCTTCCTAGTCCTTCTCTGATCATATTCCCAATCTTGTGAAATCTGAAGGAGATGGTTTAAATCCAATCTTTCCTTTTTTAGTATACGTAGTTAAAGAACACAAAATAGGAAAGCAAGTTTGCTGATTCTATAGGAGAAGGATCTGGTTCTTGCATACAGCTTTTGTGCTAGCTATATGTTAGGAATGCTTAAATTCTGGAAGGGAACTTATGGGAAGGTGGATGTTTGGCTAGGTTGAATTTAAGATGTGACTCATCATATTCAAGATAGAAATGGAGATCAGCATAAAAGGACGAGTTGGAATGGTGACAAGAACATGGATTGTTTGGTGCAGAGGGAAAAATGATGCAATAAATATTCCATAAAATGTCAAGTGGAAGGTCTAACTATGTTAAAATTTTTGACAGATTAGGAAATGCATATATTGGAAGAGGTGTTTAAAAAGAAGAACATTAAGAGGTTTTATTTAACAAGTTATTAAGCAATGTTAGAACAGTGGTTTTTCCTTTTTTTTGCCCACTATTGACTATGGATATATTTTTAAATAATAAATAATAAATAATAAATATTTTCCATGATTTCTTTTCATAATAGCCACTTTCAATGCTACTTCCTATTAGAGATTTAATTGTCCTCGTGTTTAGGCTAAATTATAAAGAA